>ML802487.1:503335-532239 GCA_009831015.1 Picea engelmannii
ATCTTTGATACCCAACTTTGTGCGTAGGGTATGAAACAGATTCGTCATCTCATGCACATCTTGGTCCCTTTGCTGCCGCAACGTAGTCCATTGTATGTATTTGTCCTCATAGCTCCCCATGGGATAATATTGTTCCTTGATGGTGTCTAGGAAAGAATTCCAAGTGGGTGTGGCCAAGAATAGAGAGGGTTCCCCCTCGCCCTGTAGCTCTGAGTAGGTTTCCCACCAGTCCTTGACATGGGGGGCGACTTTGAGGAGTGCGAAAATAATCCTTTCTCGGTCGGAAAATTCATGAACTGAGAAATATCCTTCTAACAGATTCAACCATCTGTCTACGACATCTGCATCTATTTGGCCCTCAAATATGGGAATGCCAAAGTTTACTTGTACCTTAAAAGGAGTGGCGCATCCAGAGTGGTTGTTGGATGTCGATGCGCCACTAGTGGGAATCCGTTGAAGAATCTGGGCAAAGTTGTCCATCATTGCATTCCTTTGTTTCTCGAGGGCCTCCTCGAGCAACATTTTGATAGGATCTCCTGCTCCCTCATCTTTCTTTTCTTCCCCCATGGGCGGTCGTCGGGGTTTGCGAGACTAATCTTGCAAAGGTTCAACCAGATCGAGCCCCAACTGCTTATACCCCGACCTCGTTGGGGACATGGAAAGAAAGATCGAGAACGAGCAGACCGCTCTGATACCACTAATCCGGATTTATGTAGGAACACAATGAAATACATAAATACACATAAACACAGAGATGCAGCGGAAATAAGACTTCATTTCATTAATAACAAAATGACTGAAAAATGCTTACAGACAGAATGGAAATAAACTAGCTAGGGCGCTGGTAGCTTATCTCTGAGAAGAGATGTGGCGGTTACTGGTCTCTGAACTGCTTGTTACAATAAGGCTCGAAGGCCTATATATTACTGAGAAACAATGGAAAACCCTAAACATCCAAAAACCTAACCCTAGGAGATGAAACGCCAGAATATGGGCCCCGTTGGGGTAAATTGGTACATCAATTTCCCGGGGTCATAACTTTAACATACTATTTCTATTTGACAGACATGATACATCGTTAGAAAGATCTATCCGAGGACTACACTGCTAACAGTGAATATTGAGTCTGGAACGGACTCATATTTGCCGTAGCATCCATGCCCAAAAAACGTCGTTTAGGGCCTCAAAACAGCTCCGGAAGTTCAGGACCCAAAGAACTGCTAAAAATAGTAAATTGTGCTACAATTAAGGAAACTGAAAAACTGAAAGAAACAATGGTGTGCGTCCAAGTGGAATAGGCGGGTGGCCACCAATATCCACCTGGATCACGACTCTTCTAACCTCAACGATCACCAACAAGATCTAGACTTAGGCAACAATGGAATCAATTCCACCAGTAGCAACTCCCTCAGCAACGACTCACGTCCACACAACAATTCTGGCACAGTCAGGCAGTGCTATACTAGATGACTCCTTTACTCGGCCTCTAACCAATCTCTGATACCAAATTAAATTATAAGCGAAACACAAGACAACAAGCCATATCAGGCAAACACTGAAGGTGATACCAATTATCAACACAAATTAATTAATATTGGAATATAGTTACAAACATATAAGTTGAGAGAGACCTCAACAAACTCCTACAATTGTGGATCTGAAACTGCACATAAACTAAGAGTATCATTTCAACATTATTACTCTAACACAATTCTAGTATGGAGATTCCTGGAGTTCAGGTGCATCTTCTAGCAATTTTAGAGAGTGGTTTCGCCCCCTGCATTGGTCCAATTGTCTAGATTTGGACTCCACTTAGGGTTATGGTGCACAAGGACCAGATTGATATGAAGGAACGACTTGATAATTTGGCTCAGGACATGGATAGGTTGAGAGAATCTATGCAAGACATGTAGATCATGCTTAATGGCTTATCATCCTAGGTCATCACTAGTTTGGATATCTTGATCTAGCACCAACAATCTCTTCAACAACTACAAGATGAATGTGGAGCTTTGCGCAATCAACTGGTAGAATTCTTGGAACGACCTCACCAATCTCATGCCTCTCATTCAACTTCATGCCACTCTGATGGTGCCTCCTCTCTAGATGGCCGGTTCTATCTCCCAGACTTGAACACTCCTACTCCAACGTCCGACCACGAAGAAGATGTATGTCCCCCTTAATTTGATAAGTGGTTGCATTGTAATTTCTGGTTTTGTTTAGGAGTCTTTTGGAAATCATACTCTGCCAATTATATTGTAGAAACCCTTGTTTTGATCTCTTGGATCCTCTGTAGTTCTTGGGGTTGATCTTATTATCAACAGCTTGATAGACTGAGGAGTATAAGTTTCACTCACAACCTTTTATATAATATCAAATCCACTAGTTTTAATTAAAAAAAAAAAATCTTATAACCCATTCAAATTTTTATTAACAAAATGTTTTATCACTTTTTAATAATATTTTCATCTATTTTATAATATTAATAAATCTTAAAAGTTTTATAATAAAAGTTGTTAATTTAAATCATTTTTACGAGTTTAAACAAAAGTCTAAATTGAAACTATATGCTTTTATCATCAAGTTTGTAGAAGGTTTAGACTAGGGCTATTCTTTCATGGAAAAGAAAAAGAAAGAACACAAAATACAAGAGGTCACAAGTTCAAATCCAGAGGGGGTAGGGTATGTATACCTTTGTAGACTTTACCGGTTAAATCGCTAGGCGGAGGGGGGTCCCTTGTCCCACAAACAAGGGGTCTCATACACCAATTTGGTGTGACTTGACCGTTGTAGTGTACTTTTTTTTTCACAGTTCGGAGCTTACTCGCGCTCGGATACCAATTTGTACACATCTTTTTAATAATAACATAGGCCAGTATAACCACATGCATTTAACACCATTAAACACATTTAAATTACAGAGTAAAACATATCTCATTACTGCTATAATTAAATATTCCATATCATTTAACAATAATTCATTTACACAGCGGAAAACATGATACATAAACAACACAGTCAGGTGGAAATGTGATAAGAACATAATTAAATACTTATCTTGAAACAGTGGCAACATCCACCAACCAAGTGCAGGCCTTCGACGAACCTCCCAGCCTTAGACCACACTGTTCATCAGCTCAACAATGGGTCACCCCCGAGCTGGGACTGAGCTCCACCCCAAGGCAAGGAATCCTAGGCTAGGCTGAGGTTACATGGAAGACAACACAAAAATATCTGGAATGATTCTTCCCAAAGATGCCATCTTACGCCCACTACTACCAGACCCCCATTCCTCACATGCCTGTTCCGCCCGGGAGTATACACCTTCACACGCACAGTCCATCGGTGCTAACCTCTCCCTCTGGGTCTCGGCAACAGGCTGGATCAAGAAGTCTCAGAGCCCGTAGCTGGTGTTGGACACTCTCTGGAAGAAAACACTTCCTAGCAAACTCTTCCACCTGGAAAGAGTTTCTCACAGGCCTGACAACCTGCTTCCTCCAACCACAGTTCTCCCTCACCAGAAGAGAGGACATACACAAGTTCATCCCAAGCTTACTCTGGCCAGTACGCCACGCGCAATTCAACACTGCTTGGCCGCAACAACCAATTGGGAAAAACAACAAGTGCTTCCCCAACAGGTTCAACAATCACGGGATAGTCTCACCCTCTCCGTTTTGGGATGGTACGAAGTATTCTTGCAGAGGTCCCACGGGTTCATGCTCAGATGGTCGGGTCCAAATGGAGAAGATCCCCCCATGCGGTTCATTTTGACGATTATATTTGCATGCACCAGGGTTGACACTTGTCACCCTGGGAACTGCATGCGTTCCACAACGTGCATCCCCTTTGCACGTTCCCTCCCCTGCCAGGAACTTAGGATAAAATACTATACACATGGCTCTTTTTGGAAATAATATTAAAATATTATTCCAGGCCTAAGCCCCCTAGGCTTACCCCTAGGCTCAACACTCAGCCCCTTTTCCCACCTTTCAGCCCCTAATCCCTTGCCCACTCTGTGGACGCTCAGTCCCCCATCACTCATTCATCGTGGTCGGTCTGCACCTGGCGGGTGTTTATATTTTATTGATGTGATGCATACATACAGATACAAAATCCATGCCCTTGGCCTTCAACCCTTAGGCTCTCTGGCCTAATCAAACACATAAGCCTACTGGCTTATACAAAACTTGGCTCACCAGCCTATAACACATATTTACAATCTCTTTCAGATCATATTTTACATCGGGGCTCGGCCTTGGGGACACTACAATCGTGACCTTAAAAACTAGATTATTATTATTATTATTATTAAGAACACAAAACATAGAGAAAGTTTGCGTAGAGAGAATTGAAACTACAAAAAGGATTTGGAAGAAAACAACCACTGGAAAAGTATGAGGTTGAAGTTGATCATATGAGCCAACATTTTGTAAGGGAAGTTGTAGTGTACCTTTTTGCTTACCCAGAGCTTATAACGCACTAAGTAACAATCTGTACACGCACTTCTACATAATATATACATACATTATATAGTCACATGCATTGAAGTAATGGAGTACATTTAACTATGAGTAAAAACATATAACTTTACTGCTACGATTATCAATCCATAGCATTTAACAGTAATTCATAGACACAGCGGAAATCATGATAATTTATGTAGCACAGTCATGCAAAATGGGATAAGAACATAGTTAGATACTTATCTTGTAACAGTGGTGAAATCCACCAACCAAGTGCAGGCCTTCCACGAACCTCCCAGCCTTAGACCACACTGCTCATCATCTCAACAGTGGATCACCCCCGAGCTGAGACCGAGCTCCACCCCAAGGCAAGGATTCCAAGGCTAGGCTGAGGTTACAGGGAAACAACACAGAAATATTTGGAAGGATTCTTCCCAAAGATGCCATCTTACGCCCACTACTACCAGACTCTCATTCCCCACATGCCTGTTCCGCCTGGGAGTATACACCTTCACACACACAGTCCATCGGTGCTAACCTCCTCTCTGGGTCTCGGAAACAGACCGGATCAGGAAGTCTCAGAGTCTGAAAGCTGGTGCTGGACACTCTTTGGAAGAAACCGTTTCTCAGCAAACTCTTTCACTTGGAAAGAGTTGCTCACAGGCCTGACAACCTGCTTCTTCCCAACCACAGTCACCTCCCTCACCAGAATAAAGGTCATACACAAGCCCTACACAAGCTTACTCTCGTCAGTATGCTACGCGCAGTCCAACACTGCGTGGCCGCAACAGCCAATTGGGAAAAATGAACACGCGCTTCCCCAACGGGTTCCCCAATCACGGGATCATATCACGGTTTTTGTTTCAGAATGGTACCAGGGTAATCTTGCAGAGGTCGGACTGGTTCACGCTCAGACGGTCGGGTAGCATGGAGAAGATTCCCCTTCCTCGGTTCATCTCGGCTATTATATTTGCATGTACCAGGGTTGACACTTGTCATCCTAGGAAATGCATGCGTTCCCACAACAGGCATCCCTTTTGCACGTTTCCCTTGCCAGGAACTTAGGATAAAGTAAAATACACATGTATTTTGGGAAATAATATTAAAATAGTATACCCAGGCTTAGCCCCTAGACTCAACACTTAGCCCCTTTTTCCCACCTTCCAGCCCCTAATCCCTTGCCCACTTTGTGGACGCTCATTCCCCCTTCACTCATTCATCATGGTCGGTCTGCACCTGGCGATGTTTATATTTTTATTAATCATTCTGCATACATACATGTACATCAGCAGGCTCCTGGCCTTCAACACTTAGGCTCCATGGCCTAAAAAACACATAAGCCTACCAGCTTATACAAAACATGGCTCACTAGCCTATAGACATGTTTACAATTCATTTCATATATCATGATTTGCAATGGGGCTCGGCCTTGGGGACACTACAATCCCCCTCCCCTTATTTTTGCACTGTCCTCAGTGCAACTTACACTGTCTCGCAAGTCTTTCAAAATTTTCAAAAAGATGTGGGTACTCTGCTCGCATTACTTCTCCATGCTTCCATGTCGTGTCTTCAGGACCATACCAGGTCCACTGGACCTTTACAAGCTCTATAACTCGATTCCAGA
The DNA here is from genome assembly GCA_009831015.1 of Picea engelmannii. NCBI lineage: Eukaryota > Viridiplantae > Streptophyta > Pinopsida > Pinales > Pinaceae > Picea > Picea engelmannii. The sequence continues at coordinate 509,423 of ML802487.1, forward strand.
GCTGTTTGCTTTTCCTGTCCAATATGCGCACAGGATGCACTTGCATGACACCTTCTGGTTCCACCTGAATCAACTCCAATCGATAACATGATTAGCATCGGGTAGATATTTCTTAAGCAGTGAAACATGATACACATTATGTACATTCATAGATGCAGGTAATGCAAGCATGTATGCAACTGGCCCAATCCTTTCTAGGATCTCAAATGGACCACAAAATCTTGCTGCCAACTTGGTGCAACTTCCCAACTTCAGGGAACTCCTGTTAGTTTTCACTTTCAGGAAAACATGGTCACCCACTTTGAATTCTCTATGCGTTCTGTTACTATCAGCGTAACTTTTCTGCCTGTCCTGGGCAACTTTCAGATTCTGTTTGATTTTTATCATTTGATCTTCCATCTCTTTGAGTAGTTCAGGTCCAACTACTACTCTGTCAGATGGATTATCCCAGCTCACTGGAGTGTTGCACTTTCTTCCATAAAGTGCTTCGAATGGGCTCATCTTCAGAGATGTATGATACCCATTATTGTAGGCGAATTCTACCAAATGCAGGTAGTCTTCCCACCTTGATGGTTTATCCATCACATACATTCTCAGCATGTCTTCTATTACTCTATTTACTCTCTCTGTCTATCCATCAGATTCAGGATGATACGCTGTACTAAAGTTCAGATTCGTTCCGAATCCTTTGAACATTCCTTTCCAGAAATTCGAAGTGAATTTCGAGTCCCTATCAGACACAATTGTCTTAGGAATTCCATGCAAGCGTGCAACTTCTTTTAAAAAGGTATCAACAACATCTGCTACTCTGTGGGTGGTTTTCAATGGAATAAAATGGGCAGCTTTAGTAAGCTTGTCCACCACCACCATGATTGAATCATGCTGCTTGCTTGTTCTGGGCAATCCTGTGATAAAATCCATTGTTACCACGTCCCATTTCCACTCAAGAATAGGTAAAAGCTGCAACAACCCTGCTGGGTGTCTATGCTCAGCCTTAACCTTTTGGCACTCCATACATCTGGCGATGTATTCAGCAATTTCTTTCTTCAAACCCAACCAAAAATAATGGCTTTTGACTGCTACCACAGTCTTTTGATAACCAGGATGTCCAGCATAAGTCACGTTATGCATCTCTTTTAGAATTGTTAGCTTCAATTCTTGGACATTGGGTACATATACTCTGTTCTTATGGAGAAGTAAACCATCAGTTCCCAAGGTGTAACTTTCCCTGGTCTTTGGTCTCTCACACTGCTGTAGCTTTGCTACAAGATTTTTGTACTGCAAATCAACATTTGCATCTTCCAAAATTCTGTCTTTCATCTCAGTCTGGTACATGTTAATGGTTGTAGCATGTAATTCGTGCACTTTTCTGCTGAGTGCATCAACCACCTTATTTTATTTCCCTTTGATATACTTGATATCAAAGTCATATTCACACAGAAATTCCATCCATCTAATTTGCCTGGCATTTAAGGTTGGCTGATCAAATAAATATTTCAGACCGTTATGATCTGTTCTCAACTCAAATATCTTGCCCATGAGGTAATGTCTCCATTTCCTCAAGGCGTGGACGATTGCTGCCAGCTCTAAATCGTGAGTGGCATAATTCTTCTCATGCTCCTTCAACTTTCGGGATTCATAACAAACTACAAATCCCTCTTGGTTGAGAACTCCTCCCAGCCCCTCCTTACATGCATCTGTGCAAACTACGTAATTCTTGTTTGGATTTGCAATCTTCAGGATTGGAGCACTAGTTAGCAACTGCTTCAATTGCTGGAAGCTGCTCTCACATTCTTCAGTCCACTGGAACTTCTTTCCCTTCCTTTGCAAGGAAGTGATAGAATGGCTATCCTTGAGAATCTGGCTATAAACCTCCTATAGTAGCCTGCCAGGCCCATAAAATATCTAACTTCTGTCACATTCCTTGGCACTGGCCATTCTCGAATGGCCTGTACCTTTTCAGGATCCACAGCGATCCCTTCTTCAGATATTATATGCCCCAAGTAATGGATCTGCCTTTGGTTAAATGAGCACTTGCTCAGTTTTGCGTACAACTGGTGTTCTCTCAACACCTGTAGCACCATTCTCAGATGTTGTTCATGTTCTTCCTATGTCTTGGAATACACCAAGATATCGTCCAAGAAGACTATGACAAACTTGTCCAGATAATTTCTAAGCACTCCATTTATTAAGCACATAAAGACAGCAGGCGCATTGGACAATCCAAACGGCACCACTGTAAACTCATAATGACCGTACCTTGTTCTGAAGGCGGTCTTGCTTATGTCCTCATACCTTATTCTCACTTGGTGATAACTAGATCGGAGATCTATTTTCGAAAATATTTTCGCATCCTTCAACTGATCGAAAAGATCATCAATCCTCGGCAGAGGATACTTGTTCTTGACAGTGACCTTATTCAACTGCTGAAAGTCAATGCACAGCCTCAACGTCCCATCTTTCTTCTTCACGAATAGGACTGGGGCTCCCCACGGTGACACGCTGGGACGAATGTAACCTTTCTTTAGTATCTCTTCGAGCTACAATTGCAACTCTTTCAGCGTTGGTGTACTCATTCTATAAGGAGCCTTTGAAACTGGGGCTGCTCCAGGCATCAAATTTATAGAAAAATCGATGTCCCTCTTCGGAGGTAGTCCAAGCACCTCCTGAAATACGTCCTTAAACTCTTTGAGTACCTTGTGGTTTTCCAAATTAGATACTACATCTTGGGATGCTTCTTCCGCCCGAGCTGCAAATAACAGCCTTTCTGGTAACATTTCTTCAGCTGCATGGCTGAGATTTCCCTCACAGCCACGACTCTGGGAATTCCTTGGACTGTTACCTGATTTCTCTCTTCGTTCAGGCATGTGAACCTCTTGTTACGGCAATCCAGAAGGGCATGGTGCTGGTCCAACCAGTCCATCCCAATTAAGCAATCATATGAGCCTAAAGGCAAAATGTTCAATTCAGCCTTAGTGCTCATTCCTTTCATGTCCACCGAATAGGACTTAACCAATTCAGTGACCCTCCTCTTGGTCCCTGTGGCTAACTGCACTAACCAAGACTTCTCATGTTTGCTCTTTGTTAGATGCAAACTTTCCACCACTCTAGGATCTACATAACTATGGCTAGCCCTTGAATCAATCAAAATAACAAGTGGTCGGTTGTTGATCATACCTTCCACTTCAATCATGTGCGATTGAAATTCCGCTTGCTTATTGTCCAGGGTTGCGTAGATCCTCGGCATTCTGCTGCCCATATCCTCCACTATTTCATCTCGCTAAACAATATGTATAGTTCTCACCTTACCATTTTTATGGGGACAATCTCTGTATTTGTGGTTTCCTTGATAGCCCCAACACTGAATGGGCGCCTGCCTCTGTCTTTGTGGTCTCTATTCAGTCATTCTCGGCTCTCTAAATGATGGTTGTCTCTGAAGACTGTTTCTGAAAAAGGATGGCTTGTCTCCCTTTTGCCTCTGCTCTTTCTTAACCCTCTTCTGGTCATCCCAAGCCTTCCAAAAGGTAGGCTTTGCTCTTTGCTGTTTGTATAGGCATTTCGCCCTTCTTATGGTTTCTTCCATGGTCTTAGGATCATCGTATTGAATCTTGTCACCAATGGAAGGTGGCAGTCCACTCACATACCTCTGAATTTTAACAGCCTCTTCTTTGATGAATGCAACATACTTTAGTAGTTCCAGAAAACTTCGTTCATACTCATCAATGGTCATACTGCCCAACTTGAGTTCGAAGAACTCCTTCATCTTTCTGTCATAGTATCTTTTAGTCAGATATTTCTTCAGGAAATACTTATTAAATTCCTTCCACGTGACCTCTTTCTCTCTGATGTGTTGTACCTGCACAAACTGATCCCACAACATGGACGCTTTTCCTTTCAGTTGGTACATAGCAATTCTTCCCTCTATGTGAGCAGAATAATTCTGAAGTTGGAAGTATTTCTTCATGCCAAGCAACCAGGTCTCGACGTCTTCCTCATTTCTATGTTCTCCATCAAATGTTGGAGGCTTAATCTTGTTCATCTCTCCTTTCAATTCCTCCTTTCCAGATTTTCGATGTTTTTTGGTAGGGGACGGGCTTGAACTACTGTGTGTCTTACTGTCAGAATGTCTTTGGGAGAGACTAAGATGTCGGCTACCACTCCTCGACCTACTTCTTCTCCCATGGGTTCTGCGACTCCCCGTCGTACTTGAGTCTCTTCCCTTCTCAAGTTTCTTCTCTATTCTTTCCAGACTCTTCAAAAATTTTAAGTTTAATGCACCCTGCCGGTCCCTGACTTTCATGAGCTTTCGGCTATCGTCTCGGCGAGCCTTGGCCTCTCTTTGCAATCCTTCAAGGATTTTCATTATGTGTTCTTCCTTATCCTTTTCTTTTCCATGCCCATTGGAGTTCGATCCTTCGACTCCCAGGTTAACATCCTTTACTTCCCATTCGTCTTCTATTTCAGGGTTAATCTGCACTCTTCCCCACTCCATACTCGGCGTTGGTTAACTGGAATCCTGACCTTCGTTGAACTCTGCACACGCACTGTGCAATTCAATTCGAAGTTTTTCAGTCCATTAAACCTTCACAAACAATCCACAATATTTATAACTAATACCAACAAGAAAAAAAGACATTTTGATTCCAAATGAGTTTTCCGAGCTTCTCTTTCGGCTCTGCAATTTTCGTGTTTTTGGAGCTTTCATTTTCGACACTTCGGGATTTCGGAACTTCGGGTCTTTGTACCTTGGGACTTCGGGTTTCGGGGTTTCGGTGTCTCGGTACTGGAGAAATCCCGTTTAACTCTCTGGGCTAGACTCGTGGTTCGCACGACCTCCCTTGATATGACCACAGTCATACCTCTTATCGAGGTTTCAGACTTTCCAAGGTCCAAATGCACATGTCCTCAGGATTCGCAATTCTCCGAATCCCTACGCGTTCTTCACACGTTAGCCCTCCGGACTTAGCTCCTGGTCCACGTGACCTCTACCTTGTGACCGTAGTCAAACCCCTCGTCGGGGTTTCGGGGTTCGGAGTTTCACAATGCATGGACTTCTTGTCCCCACGATTCCCGATTCTCTGAATCCCGACTCGCCGCTATACGGACAACTGGCTTCCCCAATGGCGCTTCGCTCCTTTCCAGCGTACTGACAGCTGGCCGCCCAGTGGTACCTTCCTCCCTGTTGGGGTTTCAGACTTCGCGAATTCAAGGTGCATAACACCTTGTCATCAGGATCCCCGATATCCCGATGACCCAATTACCGATAGACGACTCCCTTGTCGGGATTTTTCCCGATGGTTCCGAGGGCTGCCACTTGTCCACGTCACCGAATCCATTGTGGCCCCACACTATTTCCTTAGCCTGTCGGGATATCGCGTTTCGCGATTTCAAGTTGCAAGATTATCCTGTCCTCAGGATCTCCGATACGTCGATTTCCGACTCTCTTCGGATTTCTGACACGCGTCCTAAATGATGGACGGTTTAGGTCAACCCTCGAGTTTCGCTACTTTACGAAACCATGAACCTTCACTTACCAGAACTCCGATGACCACATTCCTGATCTGGGATGACCACGCGACACGTGCCCTCCGTCTTTCGAACGGTCTGGATCTAAATCAGAACTTTCGCCCCTAGTCTCTGAAGTTTAACCTCCGGGCATCTCCTGACAGATCCTACGGCTGACGGGTTTTCCGGCCGAGATCTGACGGCTCAGACGGTTCCTAACCAATTCATAATTTCGAATATCACGACTTTCCACATTCCTATGTATTTCAAAAAGGAATTTTAATTCCTACGCACGTTTTCCAAATCCGATGGTCGTGAGAGCTCGCCTTCCCTCCCGAACAGATCCTAAGGTTCTAACACCATTGGTGTAGAGACCTGTCTCCCCGTGGCCATAACCCACACTGGCTACAGTTTCACTGCACCACTAAACCTCCTGAGCTCGTAAGCGCAGTCAAGCAACTACTTGACACTCTGGAACAACCCAAGGTCCGAAATTGGCCATTCCAGGCCCAATTTCTCTTCACATTCTTAGTCCAAAGACCGCCCCACTGGCCCATCTAGGCTCAGTGTCGAAACCTTGGCTCTGATACCAATTTGTAGTGTACCTTTTTGCTTACCCAGAGCTTATAACACACTAAGTAACAATCTGTACACGCACTTCTACATAATATATACATACATTATATAGTCACATGCATTGAAGTAATGGAGTACATTTAACTATGAGTAAAAACATATAACTTTACTGCTACGATTATCAATCCATAGCATTTAACAGTAATTCATAGACACAGCGGAAATCATGATAATTTATGTAGCACAGTCATGCAAAATGGGATAAGAACATAGTTAGATACTTATCTTGTAACAGTGGTGAAATCCACCAACCAAGTGCAGGCCTTCCACGAACCTCCCAGCCTTAGACCACACTGCTCATCATCTCAACAGTGGATCACCCCCGAGCTGGGACCAAGCTCCACCCCAAGGCAAGGATTCCTAGGCTAGGATGAGGTTACAGGGAAACAACACAAAAATATTTGGAAGGATTCTTCCCAAAGATGCCATCTTACGCCCACTACTACTAGACTCTCATTCCCCACATGCCTGTTCCGCCCGGGAGTATACACCTTCACACGCACAGTCCGTCGGTGCTAACCTCCTCTCTGGGTCTCGGCAACAGGCTGGATCAGGAAGTCTCAGAGTCTGAAAGCTGGTGCTGGACACTCTCTGGAAGAAACCGTTTCCCAGCAAACTCTTTCACCTGGAAAGAGTTGCTCACAGGCCTGACAACCTGCTTCTTCCCAACCACAGTCACCTCCCTCACCAGAAGAGAGGTCATACACAAGCCCTACACAAGCTTACTCTGGTTAGTATGCTACGCGCAGTCCAGCACTGCGTGGCCGCAACAACCAATTGGGGAAAACGAACACGCGCTTCCCCAACGGGTTCCCCAATCACGGGATCGTATCATGGTTTTTGTTTCGGAATGGTACCAGGGTAATCTTGCAGAGGTCGGACTGTTTCACGCTCAGATGGTCGGGTAGCATAGAGAAGATTCCCCTTCCTCGGTTCATCTCGGCTATTATATTTGCATGTACCAGGGTTGACACTTGTCACCCTGGGAAATGCATGCGTTCCCACAACAGACATCCCTTTTGCACGTTTCCCTTGCCAGGGACTTAGGATAAAATAAAATACACATGTCTTTTGGGAAATAATATTAAAATAGTATACCCAGGCTTAAGCCCCCTAAGCTGAGCCCCTAGGCTCAACACTTAGCCCCTTTTTCCCACCTTCCAGCCCCTAATCCCTTGCCCACTCTGTGGACGCTCAGTCCCCCTTCACTCATTCATCGTGGTTGGTCTGCACCTGGCGGTGTTTATATTTTTATTAATCATTCTGCATACATACATGTACATCAGCAGGCTCCTAGCCTTCAACACTTAGGCTCCATGGCCTAAAAAACACATAAGCCTACTAGCTTATACAAAACATGGCTCACCAGCCTATAAACATGTTTACAATTCATTTCATATATCATGATTTGCAACGGGGCTCGGCCTTGGGGACACTACAGAAGTGACCCTTTCTTGTTTTGAAACTAGAGCTAATTGAGGCATAAAAATGTTGTACATGAAGTTTCAATTTAATAGATCCAGTGGCGTGTTGTGCTTTCCTTCATGGTTGTTATGTTGCTTTCGTGTATGTGCTTCCATATCATTACTATGCATTCTCAGAGTTTAACCAGGCTCGGTGTTTGACTCTGTGTTTGAGTTTAACCAGGCTGGGTGTTTGACTCTGCGTAATGGTAGGAACCCATTGTTACCAACCCAGATTATGGTTGGACTATGGATCAGTGAATTAGTGATGTTATGATGATGGCTTGGTTGCTGTGGCGCCCTGGTTCTCGTTAAGGTTCCTTTCTCTCTACAATCACATATTTGTCTCTACTTGAATACAATATTGATGATACTCACAACTCATGATGACTGTTCTTCATGGTTTTGACATTTATGGGAAACTATCTCTTGATTTTCATCTGATAACAGGTTTGCAAGTACATTTCATGCTGTCTTCGGTACTCGTTAAGATAATAGGTTTGTAAGTATATTTGATGGTGTCTTCTGTACTAGTTTGACAGGTTTTGTGGACACTCCACTCATTATCAAGAATTAAATGGTTGTAAGAATGATGGTTTATTTTGACAAAACTTTTGAATTATTTTGGTAATGAATATTAAATTGTAACAGAATTTTTATCATAAATTTTACTTTTTAACAAAATTACAAACAGAAAATCTTGCTTCAATATTCAGTACAATATTTTTGAATGATGCAAAACATTGAGCAGTGAATCAATCATTAACTTACTAACTGATGCATTCATTAACTTACTAACTGATGCATTCTGTCCTTTGGATATACACTATTTATCATTTGATAGACATGATACACCAATAAACATGATACACCAGTTGAATTTTTTATTTATTGAACATTAAAGTGTTAAGACATCTTTATCATAAATTTTACTTTTTAACAAAATTATAAACAGAGAATCTTACTTCAATATTCAGGACAATATTTTTTAAATGGTGCAAAATACATTGGGCATTGACTTACTGCATGGTGCATCTTCTCTGTTAGATACTTACTATTTATCATCTAATGGACAGGATGCACCGGACAATAAGACAATATTTGACAGAATGCACCAGACAGTAAACCAATAATTAACTCACTACATGAAGCCTAGTATTTCCCCATAAAATTCATAGTTTGTACGTATAACATGCTCCACATATAACGGTGCAAACACTTCTTTTACCCATCGCAGTACTACTGGGCCCTTATGATTCTTTCACCTCCTATAGCTAAGCGGGGTACAAAAAGGTGGGGAATGGATGAATGAAATGAACATAAATTGAGAATCGAATAGGGAAACAATTGGCTTCCTAAATCCGTTGAAGATCAGAGGCCTGTGAATAGATATGTGATATAACTGGGTTACATGAAAAGATCATATTTAAGGTCTGAACTGCAAAAATGAGGAGAAAATTCTCTCTTAAGGGGCCCATATCATATCTATACCCTGGGCCTCTGCCAGAGGTAAGAAAGGCATGTATGTCATGAACCTGGTATACCTCGTGCTGCTACTTTCTTGGAATGAGCATTAGTGGAATGCCTGTTGAAGTGGAGCCATAGTTTGTCCATCATGCTCCACATATAACAGTGCGTATACTGCGAGATAGTACATATAAAGCGCTGCTAAATTGCTCATCTTCCACATGGAGTGTCAGCCTTCTTTCAAATCCAAGTCGGCGTGAATCCTTTGCATTGATTCATTCAAGCTTTTTATTCTGAGCAGTCTGTCCATCAGTCATAAAGGATAGTTTCGTCACATTATCTTTGTTTCCATTTTTGAAGACTTTATATCTGAAAAGGAACCGAACTTTTTGCTAATGTCAGCTTTTAAAAAACCCTTCTGTGCATTCTATATTACCTTGGGCTACATTTGAATTATATCTCCTCCTCTGTGAATTGCTAGCTTCCTCCCTTTATCATTCGTTTTATTCCTGCAATCCTAAACAACTAATTTTTTTTAAAGCAATTATTCGGTTCTGTGACTTTGCATACATTGAATGGTTGCATCTCATTTGAATTACAAGGTGGCAGCAAGAAAATAAATGTGAAGTCTTCTTGTATTCGCTGTAATTGTTGTGGCTGTTATTGAAATGATTTGAGTGGAAGATCCTTAAACAAACCATTTTACATTCCAGGGTTACTCCAATTTAATAGATCTTAAATTTGTTAATAATTCTTATATATATAGTTATTTATTTTATGATACTTGTTTAAATGTATAAAGTGAATATGCTTTCACTATTTATTAAATCTTAAATTTCTAATTTCCTATTTTTTTCAAGCTAAAAAACAATTTAAACACCCTTTTCTTAAAGGAGACAGTAAAGGAAATAATTAAGTATAATAATATTTTATTAAGATATATTTAGTTTTGATTTTTAGAATTTTATATACTTATTAAATTAATACTTTAATATAAATTTAATTAATATAAAATATTTTTTATTCAAAATAAGAGATAATCTATGACCAAATTGTAAACTTTAATTTTTGATTCAATAATCTTTAGTTTTTATGAAAACAAATTGATTTGTTTTCCTTAATTAAAAAGTATCTTATTGAATTTTATAACTTAATTAAAAGGTATCTTATTAAATTTTACAACTTTTGTGTTTAGAAAGAAATTGGGAAATATTATATTTAAAAAACTCTAACAAAACTAAATAAGAAAGCACAAATAATAATATTAAAAAAAAACACTTAATATTATAATTGCTTTACTAAATATATAGATTAATTAAACACATGGTGGTTGTTAGTTTTTTCCTTCCCTATATTGGAAGGGAGAGAGTATTCAATGTCCATGTTTTCTATCATTTTATGTAGTGTCTCCTCTTCCTTAAGGTTTGTTTGGACAAAAATTATTGACATCGTGTGAGTTGAAGCTTCAAATTGAGAATCTTTGTTAAGATTGATCACCTTAACATATTGCATTTTGCTTCCAAAGCATTTATTTTCTTCTTTTGTTGAACTAGAGCATTCATAATTATTGCATTTTGCTTCCAAAGCATCTATTTTCTTCTTTTGTTGAACTAGAGCATTCATAATTATTGCATTTTGCGAAGTGCATTGATGCTCGTTTTCATGAACCATAGAAGTCGCCAAGAAAATAAAGGTTTTGTTGCATTGTATGGACTCTTCATGCCTTCGAAGAACCCTACATAATTCATGTGCTTCCCTATAGTCCATTAATGCTACACAAATAACAAAGGTGGCTGGAAATGACAAAGTTTTGAGATTAACATTTTTTGAGATTCAAATTGATGCAGAATTGTCCCAGGAGAGCCTTGAATCCAACACATAGAGAGGCCCTCTTTCTCCACAAACCAAACAACCAAACTGCCAAGGCTCTAATAGATAGAGATTTCTAAAACCATAATTGAAAAAACAAATGTATCTAGAGCCCAATAGAACCAAAGAACCGTATCCCAAAAGGGTAGTGACTAGAGCGCTAAGAGACAATAGTCGAATCTAAGTGAAACCAAGAGATCTATAAGGATGAATATCGAACAAGAGTTGAGGAAAAATCGCCAAGAGATAGAGGAATAATAGGAACTATAGAGACCACATGTTGAGCAAAACCAGATTCCAAGAACCAGAACACAAAAATAACTATCCATTGAACACACCTTGATGTTGTAACCTTTAGACATAAATTCCAATATACTATCTAGATACTAAGAGTGACTCTTACCAGGTAAATTCCAAGTTGAATGGCCTTTCTCGGTGTTGACACTCGGAACTGAAAATGGGTTGCAGCAAATCAATCCCGAGGCAACCTCGAACCACTTTGGATTAGAAGCTACCCTCCTCCAACCCAAGAGAGATCTCTCGAACAATGTCACAATATGATCTTCAGTAAACGTGAAATGGTGGGCAGATTTATGGGTAAATGATGGTCTTGGATTCTTAGAGTTTGGGGGTTGAACCAGGGAAGTGGTCCATTGGGCATGGAGTCAAGTGAAAACCGAGGAAATGAGATAATAGCAGTGATCATATAACTTGTGGAAAGTGAGGCAAAGTAAGTCTATCTTTCAGCGATTTGATAATCGTGATGCGGTAGCAGAACAAGAAAGGAAAGGCCGATGTAGCAAAGAATATATGCAGAATTCTAGAAGTGTAGACTGGTCTTACACCCGCTGATAGTTGGTGCAGAGGAAAGACAGTAAACAATTACAGAAGACCAAAATTCATTCGCTATAGTAGTGGTCGTACTAAAGTATAACGAAGTACATCAGTTAGGAAAATAAAATGAAACGAAGATACAGGAAAACAACTTGTACACAGTCGTGATGAAATAAGGAAGAAATAACATTATGATAATGACAACACATCAACTGTGAGTAAGGAGCATATCAAATGAATTCCAAACAGATTTAACACATCTGAAATAGGGAAAAACATGCTGAAAGAATCGACCGTGATGAATCTCACAGTCTCAAGCAAATACATCATATATATTACTCCATTATTGGCTTACAAAATAACTCGGCTTGCAAGAAGAGCCCCTCTTCGAAAGAGGTTTTCCCCATCTTGCCCCCTGCGCCCCCCCTTCTCTTCTCTGTTACATACATCAGTCTTTTAAAAGAGAAAAAATCTAAAATAAAACTCTTAGTTTTCTGGGGCATATGAAATGGTTTGCCTTCTCCGGACTGTGCGACTGTCGGATGCGCCGCTGTTACTAATCTTTTAACCGTTTGTTAATTGCTTTGACACCTCATCATTCCTTCCTTGACACTTGGAAGTTGCGGTTTTGCTTTTATGATTCTTTGAGATTCAACCTGACTATAGCTTTTGCAAACATTTAAATAGCCATCAATATGCACCGAATGAAATAATCCAAATGCAAATATGTCTTGATATAAATTTGTGTGAAAAAGGTAAATCCAACCGCGGGGAAATGTTAAAACTCAGCAAATATGTTGTGAAGTTAAATTTAGAGTGCACATCATGATTGATTTAGCTGACAAATACAATTTGTCAGTGGAAGAGAAAATTTGAGAGGCACCATGAACACATTTAGTCGGTGTCCGCTCCAAAGTAGTTGTAAAGCCGCTCTCACGTCACTGATGAAAGAATTTGTGGACCTTTTCCATTGTTAATCCGCGCCACAGCCGACAAGTTCTGATTTTTGTTTTAGTGTATGGCTGTATCGTCCAGAAATTTCATCATATGGCATTGAATTCAATCAACTGATAGAAACTCCAATTGGCTGGAAAACGCTTACTTGCAAGCCGAAATGTTCGAATTCACCCATTATTGACCGCAAACGACATTTTCTTTCTGTCTAGATTTTCTTTTACCTTGCGAACAATGTCCAGAGGATTATCAAACATCTCCAAGGGTATCCCAACATGTAAAAGCCCAAAACAGTTTCCCCAAGGTGCTTTACTATTAGGTTTAATCATCTGCTTCAAGTCCACGGGGCAGGACCTGTCTCTCGTGTTCATCGAGACCAACGTCGTTAATCTCAAGTTGTCTAGTACCCCAATAATCTTCTCATCAAGAGTCATCCGCAGGTAGCGTTGAATTCTAGAAAATACAACGCCTAGTAACACATCATTCACGGTCTGTAAAACCATACGGAGTACAACAAAGAAAAATCCTTGCAAAAAGTTTCAGGAACTAACAGTAGACTGATAAATTACCCCTCCAACATAATTTTTTGATGTGTTAAACATCTTCCATTGTGAAAGTGGCAGAAGACATGTCTTTAGGCATCCACTCCACTTCAGGAGGTCCCCGAATCAACAACTTGTTATCCTCGATCCATATCACTCTTAAGAAATTGCTGATCAAATCGAGCAATGTGCACCGCATTATAAGCACACCGGTGAATAGCCGCTGGCATACATTATGAAAGGTGAACCAATGGATTTGGGATTTCTGAGATTCTGGCAAGAGCTGTGTACATTCAGAAGTAGGATGGCTGCGATTATCATCCCTGGTAGAGCAGGCAAGCAATAAAGACATGAGAGAAGCACCATCTCCCAGTGTATGATGCAGGTTGATAATAAGTGTCGTTGATGTCGTGTTGGTCTTGTAGTTGAGAAAATGAAACTCCCAGAGAGGACGAGAAGGAGGAAGCCGCCTGATATGCAACTCGGAAATATAGTCATTCACATCCACTTTCATTTTCTTCCTGTTGTGAGTCCACCTCGTGGATTCTCTTGCATGCGCCTTGTCTTGTGACCGTTTCGTTAGCAATAATTTACGTGGTCTATCTTTTTCATCTCTCTAGCACCTGGGGAGATCTGGAGGAGGCGGCTCCAATGTTTCCATGTAATCACGACCGTTCTTTTTTAACTAGAAACGCCATAATGTAATGAGGCCAAAGCGGTGACACTACATTCTTTGAAGGGAAAACGCTTTTGATGACTCTGAATAGTTATCGAATTCTGTTTTGGAGAAAGGATTGGTAGTACCGGACGCTTGTCTTTACACTGAACGTTCATCTGAGATAGAATCCACACCTCGTTCAGAACCTGTTCGCCGACGCCTCCTGAATGGTCTTTCCCCATCATCACACGAATGGTAACGCTCCAATCATCTCCTGAAGCCACTTGCCATAATCTTCTTCCATTTTTGGAACGACGAGTTAAACCTAGCACGCTTCGGGCTCACTGTCCATAACAGTAGGTATCCTGTGTGCAACAGTAATTACAGTGGAATCTGCAACAATACCTTTAAGAGTAGTCTCAAAATTGAGAAGAACCATCATCAGATTAAAGCTGCAACATTAGGCTTCAGACTAGTCGCTAAATTCTCAAAGCTTCGTGCTAGTTGCACTTCATCAGGACTATGTTGGAAAGAGCCATTACCAATTCGTGTCGTTTTCTCCAAAATAACGACTGTAGGATCTCTTCCAAACATGATTGTATGCAATATCAGCCCTGGTTCTATCGTCTTCAGGCTATTCACAAACTGAAGAGGATCTCTCCCATCATTGTTTCCACCATCACTCAAAAAAATAACTGTTGGCTTCTTCTTGACCACATTAGGATGATTGGATCCCCGATAAATTACCTCCTTTGCTAGTTTCAGACCAGAAGAATAATTGGCTCCACCTGCTGCAACATATTGAAGAAGCCTGTCCACTATATCTTCCTTTGTCTCTTGCATTTCTAGAGCAAGATTTGTTGTATTGTCAAACAGAACCACAGATAAAGAATCATCACTAGTAGTTCTACGCCGAGTAGTAATGAATCGAACAATAGCCTCATACACACATCCCAGCCTACAATTTTGTCTAGATGTAAATTTGGCCATTGTTGGTTTTATATCAGGGCTAGACATTGAACCAGACTTGTCAACAACACAGATCACATGATGCGGTATGTTCTTGGAATGGTCACAGACAAAAACATGACCATCTCCAGTTATGTAACCTATAGAGGATGCAATCGAAGCAGTTCTTTTCACTGGAGCATGCCATAATTTCTCTGTGTAGTAAGACCTAGAAGAACCAGCATCAATTTCGTTATGCTCTTCTGAACTGCAAAGATGATTACACAGAGCAAACTCTTTCTGATCTTCTTCAGTACAAGGATCTTCAAACCGCATTTGCCTCCAATAAGTCTCATGAGTAACTTCATCTTTAGGCATATCCTCATCGGGACCATATTTTCTTGAATTGATTCAGCCAGTTTGGATGAAAACAAGATAATCCCAAACCTCATAGGGACATGATTCTCAAACATATACATTATAGTATCTACAACCTTTAGCCCAGTTGTAGATGAAGGGTCAATGACATAAACAACATGGTAAATATTTTTATGAATACAATGGGCCAGGGAAGACTGGCATAAGAAGTTCATTCAGAATGCTTCGCCATCTTCTATACATAGAGTCCTCCTCTAGATTGTTCGGATAGTGAACATGGATAGAACGAAAGTCTAAACGAAAAGAACCTTGTTCTGAAGGTGCAGGTGTATATAATAGTGCCTTTATATCAAGGAATCCCATTGGTGCTTGGGATAAAAAACACTGAGCAGAGCAATTTCCGAAATCTGTTACAACACTCGGCATGACACTAATAGCTTCTTTCATATGCCAATTCATTATCCCACCTTGCCAATGAAAAACCTTGTTGAAGGATTCAAGAGACATCATGGAGTTTAATTTGAACATGCGAGAGGGAGGTGGGATATACCTTTAAAATATTGTTTCCTTGCTTGAAGTATGATGACATTGACATTGAGGAAAGAGGTTATTTAAAATGATGTAACATGTCTTCATATCCATAACCTTAGGGAGTCAAGGAATTGCATGATAATTCCACACCCCCATTTTTCTGCAGAGCCCCTTAATGATAGGAGGTGGCCTCGTTGGCTAGGGAATTAGCTTGGAAGTCAAGGGTTCTCTCAAAACCTGGAAGTATGAGACCTTGTGCATGTTGTAGACCTCCTTAAGGGTTCAATCTATATTCCAAGCAAGTTTGTTATCAAACAGGGTTGATTTCATGATCTTCAATTTGATGACTATGATTGAATTTCTTTACTTTGCTAGGAGAAAAGCCTGGGATTATGTTACAAATTATTTTCATCACCCCTATGACCGTTAGTGATGTACACCTATCTTTTGTCTTTATAAGGATCAATTTCCTTAATCCCTGAAGAAGAATGAATATGAACTTTCCCGGAGAGATGAAATTATCTTTTTCTTTGTAAAAAAACCTTGTAAAGAAGGATCGTTGCACCTTGCTCAATGTTAAGGGTGTGACGATCTAGGATCGACGCAGGTTGCACAACAGTGGCCTACGACATCGTCGCATTTTTCTTAGTGTTAAGGCTGCGACGATCGCCTGTACGAAGGAAAAAAGAGACTCTTCTCGACGCTTCTAGAATAGAAGCTTCGAGGGTGCGGTGGCCTCCGATCGGTTTGGATCCGAGTCACATCCCTGTTCTAATGGGATCATCCTAACCTCCTCACTCTATCCTTTTCACTTATAAAAGGAGGGGATTTCTCATGGGGAAAGTTAGCTTTGAGAATAGCTTTTGAGAATGGATAATGAGTTAGTAGAATTTTGGCTTGAGAATTCTCAACTGAAGGGCTTATGATAGGCTTATGATTTATGTTGTCAAGATAGATTGTTAGTATCTTCAAACTTATAGTCTCATAACTCGTTGGAGAAGAAGTGTGTGGGAAGCAAGGAACTGTTTGAAGGGACCCTACAACATCAAGGCATCAGTTGTATTCTCCTTTTCATATTTCTAATACAATAATATATTTATTTCCCATAAAATTGTTCTTATTTTATTGTATGACTCCTTGATCACATACATAGATTTTGTTAAGTATACATTGTTGCTTTCACTTCGTTGGCTTATGTATTTTTATAGGTTCAACATCCCATAAGCCTTGGAACGAATCGAGGATGACAACAGCGAGGAAAAACGACATTTAAAAGGTATGTCATTTATCTCTTGTTAGTTAGTATGCTTGATAATTAAAACTTAGGGAAAGTTTTATATTTTGTCTTGTTTTGTTCTAGTTTCGGGGTGAAACTAGGGAGATTCGTTTGTGTCTACACTTATCGATTTTTCCTGAAACAAAATTGGCAACCATACTGGGGAAACAGATTTTTGTTTTCCTATTTTTTCTTTCTTATTTGCTTTGATTGCCTGGGTTCTGTTTTCTTAGTCACTGAGAGATCCATATTGACTCTCTGACTATTTATTTCATTGGAAAACCTTCTTGCTTTTTATTTTTTCCATTTTTCCCTTGATCGACACACCCTACTTTGAGAGACAGTGTGACATTGTCACACTGTGGTCTTCAATGACCCACGATGATCAAGATTGTCGCAGTGGATTAGTCTTACAAGCTGCGACAATTGTGAAAAAAATTAGTTTTGGTGGTTTTCCTTGCCCAAATCCGAGATATCGTTTTGGGGTGATTTGATTATAGTCTGGTTATAGTCTACTTGACATTGTTAAGCTTGTTTTTATCCATCTTTGCTTTGTTTTAGCTTGTTTTCTTTTGAAATATTTGATCTCTTTCTTTGAGTGTCTTTCAATTACAAAACATTGTTTTTCTTTATAATTGTTTAGTGAAAGAACACTTCTTTTTCTGAATAGTTTGTTTTAAAAGAAAATTTTTAGTTTGGGTTGCTTTTGTTTTGAAGAAGCTTGTTATTGCTTTTAGTGTATCGTTGAAATAAAAAGCTTTAATTTCTTGCTTTGCATTAGATTGGGGACATCTTTGCATTTGAAGTAACAAACTTGCATGGTTTTTGGCATTTTTTTGGTCTTGATTGTGTATTGGTGTATAGTTTCTTTGGTTCATTTATTAAAGATCTTGATATTGATGAGTTTAATCAAATTTTGGGACATTGTGCATTTGGGAATGATAAACGTTTTCTCCTTCTCGTAAATAGATTTCATCGAAGTGAAATATTTGCATTTTCATTTCTTTGCATAAGTTTAGAGTCGGTCAAAACATCATTTAGTCCACGCCATTTTCCTCTTGAGTAACAACAACTTAATACAATTTACGCGTTAATTAAAATCTACCTAGAAACTCTTATTTCTAGGGCTCTTTGCAACCTGCATTAGATTAATTGTAGGGCTTTGGAATAGGTGTGAAAGATAACTTTCCAAAGCTGTAAGCAAACATAGAATCTTGATTTAGGGAGAGGTGAAATCCATTTACTACATTTTTTCCTAGGAAGCCCTTCTCACACAAGGGTCAATCACGAGGTCGCATTAAGGCCAACACATTTACTAACCCTGCTTTGTTGGTCTTGGTGTAGTGGTTGTGAATATTATTGGGGGTCACTTGAGAAAACAACCCTGTACGGGTCTTCTCAAGTCGATTTCGGGCTCAATTACCCTACCCTTGAGCGTATATTGGATTGTCGATTGGTTCCCCATGCATCATTGTTTTATTTGGTAACCTTAGTGGCCTTTATTTAGGGTTAATACACGAGGTGACGGTGAAGGGGAAACTCTTCGTTGTACTTGGAATCGACGTTGGCCAAACTCACTCGGGCTCCTTGGAGGGTAAATCCACCTTTATTGTGTGGAAGCTTGGACTAAGGCGTAAGTCCATTAAGCAGGTCGTCAACACAACTTTTCCACCCGCTCTATCTCAGCCCCTTCTTACATTGTTCTCGTGACATTAGATTTCATCACCAACTAGGGTGTTCATTGTGAGAGAGTTTTGTTTGTTTGCTTGCTTCCTAGATTTTTAGTGTGTTGTTTGTTTTCCCTAGCAGACTCTAGATTGGATCTGTGTTTAATGGCACGAGTTCTCGGAACGACTAATGAAGCAACCCCTGCTCCGGAGGAACCTTTTATTTTTCCTTCTTATGGAAACGTTGGTCCTCCTTACATCGCTACTTTGAGCCTTCCAAGTCTCACAATTGGATTACTGGTATGGTTGTTTTCCACTTCGGTAAACTCGAATGTAGCTAGTGCTTCGATTGTAAGCACTTTCCCCCAAGAACATCAACCTCATGTTGATCCTTCACCTTCTTCACCAGTAAGATCTTCTTCTCCTTCTTCACTTGCGAGGTCTTCTTCCGTTTCATCTTCTTCGCCAAGTGAAAGCTATGAAGCTAGTAACTCGGTGGATAAGAAAAAGAAGAAAAGAAAGATTAAGAAGAAGAAAAAAAAGCAAGGGTCCAAACTTCCAACCACTACCAGAAATGTTGGAAAACAACCAGTTATTGTTAATCGTGCTGGGAATGTTGATGATGACAAGATTACCCAAACAACCCGTAAGCCCAAGTACCCTTGCAGGCTTTGTAAGGGTAGCCATCTTCTTAAGGATTTCCCTGGTCTATCCAAGGTTATAGAAGGATGGTTTACACACCCTTGCCAGCCCATGTCGTCGGCCTCTGAACAACATGTTGATGACCTCCCGTCAACTAGTCAGGATACCGTTGGGAAGAAGAGAAGTAGAGTGAAGTTCCCGTGTAGGTTATGTGGAGGGATTCATCCAACTCATCTTTTCCCTCGTATGGATGAAGCCTTAAAATCACTAGAAGACATGACTGTTTCCCAGCTTCAACTTTCGGCTACTTACCGCAGACTTACTCTCAACCCACCTGTAGTTGATGGAATGATCAATTTGGTCCCTTTGTCAGTCATTCTGGTTGATCAGGTAGTCAATATGGTCACGTCCTTAGTTGAATCAGTTAACAAAGTGGTTGATCCGATCCCATCCTCGGTCGATCCCACTCTCCCGTTAGAGAGTGAAACCCAAGTGGTTGATTTGTTTCCATCCGTCGACCCCATTCTCCCCTTGTAGAATGAAACCTAAGTGGTCGATCTAATCCCATCATCGGTCAATCCTATTCATCCGCTAGAGAGTAAACCTGATATTGCCCACGTTTTTATTGTTAATACAGACTCTACCGTACTAGGGGGTATTCCTCCTTCTCCCATAGAACCCCCTCCAAGTAATGAGGCCATCCTTTTTGATTGGGGTGTGCTAATTGGACCTTGTCTTCCCTCTCACATTCCTTTCAATATTACAGTACAGGTTTGTGTTTAGGACGTTCCTCAGATGTTGATAGACGAAGGTGTGTCCGTTAGTATTTTGTCCTCTATTGCTTGGCAAGCTTTGGGTTGTCCTTAGCTTGCGCCGGTTACCCAGAATCTGTTAGATTTTAACAGAAGAACCAATCACCCTTTAGGAGTCCTTCCTCAGTTTCCCATAACTTTGGGAGGGAAAACTGTCTTTATTGATATTATGGTAGTCCAAGACCCCTTGGATTTCGATTTACTCCTTGGGCGAGATTATGTCTATGCCATGAAAGCTATCGTGTCCACTCTTTTTCGTGTGATATTTTTTCCTCACGATGCAATAATTGTGACTATTGATCAACTTTCGTTCATTGGCCCTGACTTGAACATATTCTAAATGACCTCCCTAAATGGTTCTTACATGCAGACGGTATCGCCCCCACCACAGGTCAATTATGTGGCGTTGTCTCCCATGCCTTCAGCTTCCGATGAAAATGAGCCTCTCAATGTAAGATCGGTCTCTTATGACTTGGATCCGATAGTTGACATGGTGATCTCTTCTATAAGGATTTTAGAGCTTGATCTCCTTACCCCTGTTGTGACCTTCGACATGTGTTCCTTCCAGAGCGTTGTTCTTCCATCCAGTGAAGATCTCTTGGAATCCATGACCGATTTTTGTCGCTTGACATGGTGTCCTTCTAGAGAATTGTCCTCTTGGAAGCCATGATCAAGATGAGAGAGTTGAGCATGGTTTTCTGATTTTAATCTCATTAAAAAATGAAACCATCTTTGAGCATGGGTTTTTGATTTCAAGCTCATTAAAAAATGAAGCCAGCTTTGAGCATGCTTTTATGATTTCAATCTCATTAAAAAATGAAACCAGCTTCGAGCATGGTTTTCTTATTTCAAGCTCATTAAAAATGAAACCAGCCACGAGGATAGTTTTGTGTCTATGTGGCATCCTCGTTAGAAAATGAAACAACTCTTATGAGGATAGATTTTACGTCTATGTGGATACCTCATTAAAAAATGAAACAAATGTTACGAGCATAGTTCTTCTCTTGTGTCAAGCTCGTTAAAAAATAAAATAGTCTGTCTTGAGCATAGTTCCTATTCCTGTGTCAAGCTCGTTAAAAAATGAAATAGATTCCCCCCCTCTTCGATTGAGTCAAATACTTCATTACATATAGTATTTGAAGCTTCATTTCATCCACCTGTGTCGTTGGATGAAACGAAGCTTGAGGGGCAATGCTTACAACCTATGGGATTCATGTTGAAGTTAAGCTGCTAGCTTCTTACGTTGGGGGAAAAGTACCAACCATCCCTGTGTTAGCGTCGGAAGTCACTCCTGGATTGCAGCAGGAGCAGAGCCCAACACCCATCAGTTTAATGTCACGATTTGTTTATAAAGTGGATGATCAAATGGAGGCAAACTCAGGACAACATCATTTCAATTCTGAAAATAAGCCAGGCATGCATGGGCAAGTGAGGTCTTAGATAAACTTCAAACAGTGAGTTGTAATAAGGGTGAGTAGGGGGGAAGACTTGTATAAGAAGAGTGCAGGGGTTTGTTATAAACATCAGGTTCCTAACAGACTGTGAGAAGAACCGTCCAAAGGCAAGATCTTCTTACATTCAAACGCAGAAGACCAGAGAAAACAGTAATGCAACAACAAATCCTTTATTATAACATAACTGCAAAAATTCATGCGAATCATTCGATCATGAACTCTCTGGCGTGAAACGAAAACAAAGGTGAAGTAGGAAAACTGTTTGTCATAAAACAAGAAATCTCAAATACAGATGCACAACCAGGGAACTAGAATGGTTGCTAAAACATTACAGTCGGGAGCTCCGCTCTACCATCGATAGATACCAAAAATGGCGAAAACGCCTACAAATACTCAAAACAACAACAACAACAAAATCGAGACGCTGCATTAAACACATCGCGTCTGCATGGCTTTTGACAATCTGCACTCGTAGTCTCTGAATGGTCGTGCACCTATGGCAGACGCAATCGAACATCTGACAGTTCCGTAGGCGAATCAACGTGCTCTTAATTCGTCGCCGGACTCTCCCATTATGGCGGAGGCGATGTCTAACCACCACCAACTACCTCAATAACTGCTTCATTGGGATTGATGATGGTCCAGACAACTCGGCACTTCTGCGACGTGAAAGACCCTCCGCGATGCCACCTGGATTAGCTGAACGGCCCGATGAATGGGCGTGGAGGCCAGCGCGAAAGATGGGGCGCATAACGGGAGTGGTGGTGCCAAAACTATGAGGGTGAGATATGAAGTGATGAGGTGCGAGAGAGGTTACAGGGGAAGGCACATGGCGGAAGGAAATAAGCGGAGGGGGCAGGAGATGAGATATAATGGACACATTTTAGTGGGAGGCTGACGTGGAAGGGAGCGGGACACATGGCCGATGGTGAGTGGATGATGAGATGGGGAAGGGACCACACGGACCAGAAGAGGGGAGGTAGATAAATGTCGGAGTATGAGGAAGGACTAAAGGGAGCGAGCCTCATCGCACGGCCAGGAGGAGAACAGATGGCACAAAAGATTATACGACATGGAAGGGGCCCACGTTGGTTAAACACAGAAGGACAGAGGATGCCCGGGTTGCCTGTGCGTCGTTGATCCGGGCGCTCGAATTGCAGTCGTCGGAGAGATGCGTCCTC
>ML802487.1:564462-574695 GCA_009831015.1 Picea engelmannii
GTCATATTTTCATAAACAAATCCTGGCAGAACTTTGACATGTACATCTAGATTTCAAAGATGAAAATATGCTCACAATCCTGAAAAAAGGGTGACCTTCTCCAATGCATAAAAGATGACTTGAATACTTTTTTCCATGCGAAGCTTTGTACTTTTGAACCAGAAATAATCCCCTTAGTACATGCCCATCTATTGTAGGGTTTCACCATGAATTACAAAATTGAGAATTTACCATTGATCTACCTTGATTTTAAAGAAAATTGCAGTTGAATAGTTGGCCCACATTGACGAGGGAGTTGATAGGATGACATTCATGTTGAGCCAATTCACATTATTGGCTGGTGTTTTAACTCAACCTCTGTCATTATTTTATTCTTAAGTGTTGTTTTGAGGCCGAGACAAGTTTTTGGTTCATTTTTTTAATCGTCCTTGCTCCTTGCCCTAATAAAAATTTATTTTTTGTAAATGAATTTGCTTTCTAGTTTTTGTTGTTTTTTTCTCTCTTTCCCTCATAGTATCTCGCTAACAGAGCTGTCATCTTTACATTTCTGGTTAAAATTTCCTTTTTTTCTCGCAAACAGAGTTTTCATCTTTTCATTCTAGTGATTTCCATGAATAATAATTTGAAACCAATCAAATACCTCACGAAATTTTGATATCTTACACCAATTTGTAATATACCCTACACCATCACGATGCATGACAGGTTTTTATAAAGACTCTAATTCTAATCGCATTAGTAACTTAGTAGTTTAAAAATTGGTCTAAACTTTTTTGTAGTATAATAATGATGCCTGAAAGTAGGTATCATTGATATTCTAATTATTACACTCCCAGGACAACAACACAAATAATCAAATATGATTAAGATCCAATTCTTTGCACAACAGAGGGTACATAATAGCATACTGAATCAACCTTGTAATGAATCTAGTTGTTGCTAGCATGATAAGGCATCACCTTCATAGTAACATTTGAATAGTACACCTAGCTTTCCAAGGACATTTTTCTGCAATATATTTCAACAAATTAAGGCCAAGAAATAGATTTATGGAGCTCTGGCTAAGAAACCCACTGAAAAATTCTGTATATACTATAGCAATAAGTCGAACAAAGCCCTTCAAGATGCCAATAATTGTGCCTCTACTTTGTGGGAAAATTTACATATTGGTGACAAGGACAGTTGTATTGAACCATGTTTCACTATTTGCACCAAGGCATAGTGCAAGCCACATCACCCAACATGGAAGAGAACTGATTCTATCATTAAATATGAGCCAGATGAGGCCATAACTGAAGGAACTAGCAAGAGAGCCAGTAGCAATAATGCCCCATAGCAGTATCTTGTTGCGTATGAATCTTGCCAGAAGACCCAAGTTCTCTCCAATGTCATTGGCTAGTCCGAGGTTGTTCAATAGCACTTGGTTGTAATTTAAAAAATCTCCTTCATCTTGTATGAATACAGGGGAAAGTTGTATGGATTGCCAGAGGCCATCTGAATCCAAACATTAGCTGCAAAGCCCATCCATGGGGCTACCTTGGCTATTGAGTTTACTACAAACATCACTCAGATAATATAAACAGTTCGTATAAAGGATATGAATAATAAGGAATCTGCATGTGATATGTATCAAACATGTGTTTAACAATGTAACCCTGGATCCACATGCCATGTTTCAAAGCTACTAAACTAGTAAATACAAAATCACATTAATAATGGTGGTGGAGTTTGGTTGCATTTTCGCTAATTGTATCTTATTAAAACAAATCCACAAGGGATTCATTGGGATATATGTTATGGGCATATCCAACAATCATTATATTATATTCCATGACACCAGATTTCTTGTAAACATTTTGTCAAAGAGATTCTATGCAACATCAATACCACCAATCTTGGCAAACATGTCCATGAGAGAATTAACCACAAAAAACATTCCACTTTCAAACATTGACATCACGAAAACAATGCTTGCTATAATGTTGTAATCAAAATGTAAGAGTCATTATGCAAGACTTATCCAAAAATCCTAGAATATTTAAGAAGGTTGACTTGGGTGCAATATGTTGTCTAAGATGCAAGAGCAATCATTGAAGTTACCGCAAGCCACTTATTTAACTGAAGTAGCAATTATTCATATGCATCAAATGCTTCGATAATATTCATCTAGTCTTACCATCATATGTGATCAATGGCATTTGCTCAACCTAACCCCCTTATGACCCAATGTCCAAAAACCTGATAGTCACTATATATACACAAACAACCACAGGACCTTTATACTGTTAATTTTATATTGGTGGAGTCTTCGACCATGGTTTGTATTTGCAATCATAATTATTTAATTTTACCTTGGGCCAAACTTGGTAAACACAAATAGTTATAGCTAGTGCTTCTTATAAAAATCATTTGAAGATGTTTTATACACATTTTCAAGATTGGATTGCACCTTTTGGTTTTCCACATAAAGCTCTCAACAATGTTTTTGTTGTGAATTTTCAAATTTTTAGGTCTTAACTTACATTTAGTTATGTCTATGTTGTTATCCTTTTTTTTTCCATTCTATTAATGTGTAGCAAAAGTGCATTCACTCCATTTAGTTAGCAATTGTATCCCTCTACAACTGACTAAACTTATAATCATATATAGCACAAACTTGGAAGCTTCTACAAAAGTGTTCTTTTAGAGACTATAATAAAGGTAAGCATTTTCCTCAACTCCTCACTTGCATTCATATCATGAAAATTTCCACAGTGATCTCTCTCTTTGAACAATAACCTTTCAATCTCAAGTTTTAATACATTTGCATCTTTTGGGACTGAATAGTTCTAATATTTCTATCATTAATGATTAACACATAATGAATTGTGTTAAGTACTTACAACAAGAATAGTGAAAGTAGGTAGACAACAGGAGGGGAGATTGGAATCAATATGCTTTTGTCCTTCAAATTTGGTTAAGAGAACAACTAGATAGTCTATCCTGCACTGGAAACAAAATTGGAGGGGACTACAAGGTAAACCTGGGATATCATGCAACTCTTAAAACATTAAGGAAGGAGAGTCTCTGAATTGGCAATTAATTGGGAAGCTTCAATTTCCCTTAGAAACCTAAATCTTCGTATTCCATGTCCTAAAAAACAAAATTCTGACTTGGGACATCTTGTCCATAACCTTTGAATCACCAATGAAGATCGTCATAAAAAATGTTGGTTTAAAAAAGTATCATAAAAAAACAGGGTATGTTTGTTCTATGCCTCTATCCACGTGAAAATATTTATATCATGGAGACTGAGGTGAATGGTCGTGATGCCCATTCCAAAAGGTCCAAGAAGTCTAGCCAAATTATTTGTCTTTTATATGTTCGGAGGTTGATGAATATGGTTATCAGAACATTGATAAGAGCAAATCATACAACCAACATCAGTCAAAGTGATCTAGAGGAGCTTGGCCATATCCATTTTTCTTATGCTCTGTTCTTGCCTAAAGAGAGTGAAAGTTTTCATGTGACGATTCGGGTATCAAACCCTCTCCAGCAGTAAGATGATATCAAAGTCTTGTATATATCACTAGCATAGATGTCTATAGTTATGCCTCAAATATCTTTGAACCATGTGAACATAGTGACATAGAAGGCTAAGTAAGAAGGCAATGATATGAATCTTGATTAGTATCATTGCAAACAGTTGGAAGCAACACTTTTGGTTCAAAAGCAACAAAGATGGCAGTCTCCAGGTCAAAATCCAATCAAATATTCAAGTATTTCAGTCCAAATTGTCTTCTACAGGTGTTTGTAGCATTTGTTGACTATTTTGCACTCATAGCGCTACAAACCAGGGATTTTCCAATGAGGTATAAGACACGTTTAAAGTGAATTCTATTTTGGTCAAGGATGGAGGAGGTGTCGATGCTCAGCTGTCATGAAATTTTCCAGAGAGTATAGTCATCCTCCAAAACATAGAGAAGATGTCAAAGACCAAACAGAAGGATATAGATTGACTCCATAAAAATAGGATCTAGGTCCTTAGTCATTGTATTTGTTTTGATTTAGAGATCTTATAGGTATTTGATCCTTTTCTTTGGGATCTGATAACTATTATGTAAAGATTATTTAAGCCCACAAAGTTAACAAGGCTAGAGGTTCGACTTTGGGGACTTGGGCTATATTTCATGTATTAAAGACATTTGAATACATATTACAGAAGTTTCTTTCACTTTATCTTGTTCACACTTTCATTTTATATCTTGTCTCTGCTTATGAGTAAATGTTTGTGCATTTCATTATGTTTATCTACTAACAGATGACTGTCATCTCATCTTTTTATTGATAGACTAAGCTTATGAGTAAAATCAGCCTGTTATAATTGGTCATTCACATGTACAGCTATGTATATGTGTTTCTACTGATATGATGAGCATTCTCCATATTTCATACCTTGATTTAACTTTATGAGCAACTAGAGTTGAAGGCCTTCTGTATTAGAGTGAGTTCATGTGTATTTTGAGTGAATGAAAGCATTATCAGGTCATCCAACTTGATCCAGTTTATACATTATTCAAATCATTTTAAGTTACCAAGCTCATTCCCTTTACATTCAGGGAAAGACTCTTGGAGTGATAACAGTTCCCTTTGAACCTAAATTAAATAGATAAGTATGGGTCACATGGGGACCAAGAGAATGAGAAAGAAGCACTATCAATGATTTTTTATTCCTCTTTAATTGTTAATTCTTTGGTAAGTAAATGCACACTCTATCATAAAATAATTGTAAAAAAAATACCCCTCAAAAAAGCTATCATGACATAATCAAGATGTTGAACATTTAGGGTAGTCATTAGAAGGAAATAGGAGATAGAGCATAGTCATGAACTTGCTTTCAAGCATTGCCATTATTTGTCAATAAGAGAGAAGCTAAACTACTCACAAAAAGGAAAGGAAAGCTATGATGGAAAGAGATGTGGCAATCAAAGAGGAGGGGTGCCAAGAGATAAGAGGTCACATTAATGTTTTTAAAGGACCTATCAATTTGTAATGGATCATAAAATATCTCCCCAAGGGACCTCCAAGTCAAAAGAGGTCGCAAAAATGATTTTAAGGCATACATCAATTCATAATGGATGGTAAAATATCTCTCTATGGGCATGATTGGTGGTCAAAAAAGAGCATTGAGATCTTGCGAAAGGATCTTCTATCCTCTTAAACTTATTTGCTTCAAAAGTGGAATTCATTAAGAAGAAGTTGGTATCTTTAGAGGAGCCTACAATGGAGTAGTACATAATTTTTTAGTACCCCCTATAGAACATTGCATAAAGTATTCAAAGGGATTCAACAATAATGAACAAGTGAATGGGGCCAAAGGCCCCATCCCAAAAGCGAAGGAAATTATGAAGCCTCCCTCCTCTTTTAATTTTGAGCATGAAATTTAAAAGATTAGGATCCCCATTCCCTTTTCAGAGTTAGTCAATAATGAAGACTTCTAAAAATGCCTCTCCAAAATGTTGCAGCCTGAGCCTTCATCTCATTCCACATACTCAGTCAACCTCCAAGACAAAAAGCATGTTGTCATCCTGGGGCCTTTAGTAGAGGATAGAGATGATTCTTACCCTCCTTTCTATACTTAATTGAACATCCATGATAAGGTGTTTCACAATTTCTTGATGGATTCTGGGGCATCTCACAATCTTATGCCCAAGATTTTCATGGAGGAGCTTGGGTTGGAAGTTACAAAGGCTTATCATGACCTATATTCATTCGATTCTAGAAAGGGTGCAAAATTCGCAAGAGCTACACCAAAGGCCAAAATGCCCATGTTAGTCTCAGAATGAGACCATCATGGTTTCGAGGCACCTGATTGACCCAAAGAACCTCTAGTAGTGCATGGAAGCTTCATGGGGTATCAACATTCATTGGGTGGGCTCTTCAGCCCCATGGAGGTCCGAACTAGTCATCTCCCCATGTGTACTTGTCCAACGTGGTACCTGTTCGTCGGGCATGATCCTGCACATCAACAGATACGCCCTCCATGGGCTCATAAGTCACATGGATCATAGCAATGTCAATCACATCTAATCATCAATATTATTAAACATGTGCATAAAACCCCTTTACCCTAGTCTAGTGCTCAAAGACATTATACAAGTCTGCAATACAAGTTTGGAGGAAGTGACAAGACGTCCTATTGGGCTAATGTCTACTGGAAGAGGGATGTTTCTGGAAAGGATTAAATCCAAGTCATGTAAGTGAGTGAGGTGGATGGGGATTCCTGGGAAAAAGGTGGAGTGATAGCAGGGATGGCTTACTAGTGGATGCCTCTATGGAGGGTGAGTTGCACATGTCATGGATGCAAATATTTCCAAGCCCATTCATGCCTTTTATCTTCATTCTTTTTCTTGCAAGAAGCTAGTCAAGGGACACTGCCCTGGCTTGGTGACCAGTGGTGGCAATGTTAGCCATAAGCATTTCACGAAAATGAGAAGGCTGGATGGTGATGAGACCCCCTTTCTCTTGGCTATGCCACCAAGAGCCACTACCCTAGCGTGGTGACCAGATGCTGGTAGTGTCATACCACTAGATGATCATGGACCTAATAGGTTGGCTCGTGATGAGACCCCCTATCCTGTAACCAGGTCTTGTCTTATTGTTTTTTATCTTTTTATTGCTTTTTTCTTTCAAGAAGTTAGCCAAGGGACACTGCCCTAGTGTGATGACCAATGGTGGAAATGTTACCCACAGGCACTTTCATGGAAATGAGAAGGTTGGCTCATGATGAGACCCCCTTTCTCTTGGCCATGCAACCAAGAGCCACTACCCTGGCGTGGTAACCAAATGGTAGTAGTGTCATACCATTACGTACCCATGGACCTAATAGGTTGGCTCATGTTGAGACCCCCTATCCCTCAACTAGGTCTTGTTTTATTATTTTTTACGGGTCCCTCTGTTTCTTGTTGAGAAGCATTTTCTTGCTTTCTCTGGGATCACTGGGCGAAGCATCTTGAGGTTTTATTCTTAGGCTTTTATTGTTAGTTGCTTTTACCCCCTAGGCCTTTTAGCCCATTCTTCCCACAAGGTAAGGTACAACCCCTAAATGATTGGCCAACCCTATGCCCAAACCAGTGTAATGGGATGGGTGAACGTAAAATAAGATGGAAAGTGGTATGTATGACAGGAACAGACGATGGCTTTTCAGAAATCCCCTAGTGACAACTCAAAACCTATGGACACAAGCTTGCTAGGGCATCTTGTCATTCCCCCAGACATGGTCAAGTGGACAAGTATAAGATCCAAGAACCCATTAGAAACAAAAGGAATCAAATGCACATATTCAAATGTTTCGAGGATCAGAGTGACACATACCATGATACCCAGACTCATTACCTCATGGAGCAAGAACCATCTCTGAAACAAGACTAAGCCGAAGGTGATGGATGTTGTTGTTGCTGCTGACAAAGTGGAGGCACTGAAAGGGAGAAAATATGGGCCCTCCAGAGCCATGCTCAAGTTGATCTGGCTCTCGGTACTCCATGTCTAGGACATGTGGGCCTCAAGACATAATCTCCTATTTATCCCTAAAAGTGGGGGATAACATGGCCAACGTTGAAATTTCTTCAAACTGTGCATGTCTGCATCGAAATTCGACATGGTTAGACTAGACACATGCCTTGATGGTATGGGACTAGGGTTTCAAGACTCAAGGAATATGTCTGATGTCCCGACCATAGAATTTTTAGATCGTCCATGTTTGCAACAACGTTCATAATGGGGCGTCTCATATTTTTCAAATGTCGTTGTTTCCATTCATAGAATCCTTGTTGGAACTCTCTTGAAAAGTCATGGAACTTCCAATTAAACCACCACAAATGTCATGCACCGACCCCGCATAGTGAGCACTAGTGAATGGGGCCAACGTTGAAATTTCTTCAATATGTCCCTATATGCATCGAAATTTGACATGGTTATACTAGACACATGCCTTGACGGTATGGGAGGGTTTCAAGACTCAAGGATGTTTGATGTCCCGGCCACATAATCTTTGAGATCGTCCATGTTTGCAACAACGTTCATAATGGGGCGTCTCATATTTGTAGCGCACCTTTTCTGGCTACCAAGGTTTAAACGCTATTAAAAGAAGACTATAACACCACTTTGTACATAACTCATACAGGTATTATAAATCCCATGCATTTAAACAAATAAACACATTCTACACAGAGTATTCATATGAGTTACTGCCATAATTAACAATCAATAAAATTTCATACTAATTCATATACACAGCGGAAATCATGATAACATAAGCAGTAGAGTCATGCAAAATATGATTAAAACATAATCAGATACTTATCTTTTAATAGTGGTAGAATCCACCAACCAAGTGCAGGCCTTCCACGAACCTCCCAGCCTTAGACCACACTGCTCATCGGCTCAGCAGTGGGTCACCCCTAAGTTGGGACTAAGCTCCACCCCAAGACAAGGAATCCTAGGCTAGGCTGAGGTTACAGGGAAAACAACACATAACCACAAGGAAGGGATTCTCTCCAAGGAACCTCCCACGCTCACTACCCACAGACCCTCATTCCCCACATGCATGTTCCACCCCAGGAGTATACACCTTCTCTGTCACCTGGACAGTCCTTCGCCTACTAATCTCCCTTGCCTTGGGTTACAGGAACAGGCCGGACCAGAAGTCTCCGGGTTCTGTGGCAGCTATAGGGTTCCTTCCAGGGTTCTCTCCTTCCTCTGCACACTCTCTCACTTGGAGGGAGTCGCTCACAGGTCCAACAACCTGTTCTTCCAATCTTCAACCACCTCTCTCACCTGGAGAGAGTGTTGTACAAACTGGCCAACAAGCCACACAGGATCAAACAATACACGTCCACCACAATCCACGAGAATCCAGACACGAACACCCCAGGGCAGCTCCAGATAGGTGCAACAGTATAACCAGGCTTAGCAGGGATGAGACACTTCTGTTTTCTCAATTTGGCAACACGGAATAGACTCACACTCTGGATTCTCAAGGATGCGTAACGAGTCGTCCACGTAGGGGTCGATTCAGACTCCCTGGTTTAGAACAGAGAAGGGTATACAAGCTTTCCAGAACAAACATAGACTCTTTCCCAAATCCACGCAGGGTTCTCGTTTAGGGAATATACACACCAGTTTTCTCAGAGCCAAACACATACTTTTCGAATCACAGGGACGCACGAAGGTTCTCTGCAGGAGTCGGGTTGGTAGTACTATCCAGGGCTCTGTACGCGTTCAGACCATCGGGTAGAATGGAGGAGGAACCCTTCTCACGGCTCACCCTGGCCGTTTTATTCACATGCGTCAGGGTTGACACTTGTCACCCATGAAACTGCATGCGTTCCACCAGCACACATCTCCCTTGTATGTTCTCCCCTTGCCAGAAACTTAGGATAAAACATAAAATGCACATGTCTTTTGGGATAATATTAAAATATTATTCCCAGGCTTAAGCCCCCTAGGCTTAGCCCCTAGGCTCAACACTTAGCCCCTTTTCCCACCTTCCAACCCCTAATTCCTTGCCCACTCTATGGATGTTTAGTCCCCCTTCACTCATTCATCGTGGTCGGTCTGCACATGGCGGTGTTTATATTTTATTAATTGTTCTACATGATTATATATACAACAGCAGGCTCCTGGCCTTCAACACTCAGGCTCCCTGGCCTAACAAACACACAAGCCTCTAGCTTATAAAAAAGTTGGCTCACCAGCCTATAAAAAATAATTACAATTCCTTTCAGAACATGGTTTACAACGGGGCTTGGCCTTGGGGACACTACAATCCTCCTCCCCTTATTTTTGCACTGTCCTCAGTGCAACTTTACACAACATCTGCAAGCTTTTCAAAATTTTTCAAAAAGATGCGGCTACTCTGCCCACATAACATCTGCATGCTCCCATGTCGCATCCTCAAGACCGTACCAGGTCCACTGGACCTTTACAAGCTCTATGACTCGATTCCAGAGCTGTTTGCTTTTCCTGTCCAATATGCGTACAGGATGCACTTGCAGGACACCTTCTGGTTCCACCTGAATCACATTCCAATCAATAACATGATTAGCATCAGGTACATATTTCTTAAGCAGTGAAACATGAAACACATTATGTACAGTCATAGATGCAGGTATGCAAATGGCCCAATCCTTTCCAGGATCTCAAATGGCCCACAAAATCTTGCTGCCAACTTGGCGCAACTTCCCAGCCTCAGGG
>ML802487.1:601543-613267 GCA_009831015.1 Picea engelmannii
TGCTCCACCTCGAACATTTCATTCGAAAAACCTTGACCAAATCCGGCCAAGCCGACCCAAGTGAACCTTTTTTGCTCACCGCTAAGGACTTTACAATGGAATCTAAGTAATCCACCTTATCATGAACATTCCCTTGACCTAATCTGGCCAAGTAAGCCTTCATCGCTCACCTCTATGCCCATTTACAATGAAGTTCACCAAGCCTTTTATAGGCTTCTTTACATGCAATCCATGGACACAATACCATGGGCTACCTAAAATACATGGACCCGAAAAACCATGTGCTTTGACCTAAAAAAAAAGATTTAACTCATTAACTCTTTCATCGAGTCAAGGTTAACCCAACATACATGCCCCCCCACATATTCAATCTACCTAAATGTATGTCTAGACTTTTCATAGGTGACCCAATAAACCATGAGTATGCATTCCTATCCAAGTCTTACATACATATGCTCATTTACATACAATCAATAATTTTATATTTTTTCTTACAACTCCAAGGTAAATACATTTTTTTTCTTTCACGGTGACTCAACCATCACCGCTCTTGTTGTTGCCTCCTCTCCAACGATGTTAAACAAAACTTCATCTTCTAAACACAAATGAATGGTATTGAGGGCTCTTGCATTCAAATCTTCCCAATCCTCGTCTGTC
This sequence comes from Picea engelmannii, assembly GCA_009831015.1. Lineage (NCBI taxonomy): Eukaryota > Viridiplantae > Streptophyta > Pinopsida > Pinales > Pinaceae > Picea > Picea engelmannii. Next base: position 602,201 of record ML802487.1, read on the forward strand.
ATGCTTGTTGGTTTCTTTGTCTTTCCCATCAATGCCTTTTGCAATCCTTGTTGCACGTGTAGATCCTGCATCTTGAGATTCCTGTTGAAATATATAATTCCTACTTATCTAATATGCTTGCTAATGTATTGAGAAGTAGAGTCAATCTCTACGTGAGTTGTGTGATCTTATTCTTAGGAGGTTGTTTGAGAGTTGGATTTGTGAGATATTAGTTTGGTGTGTGGTTGAGATATTCTCTCAACCTCTCCATTTATATTTGGTATAAATTAGATCTAATAACAACTAGTGAGCTCAATATAATGAGTCACAAACCATTGTACATTAATTCAATAGAATTGTGTATACAATACTCTACTCTCCCATTTTATCTCCCATTTTATCATGGTATCAAAGCCAACAATTTTAGGTATCCCTCCACTCAATATAGCACTATCATTCCAAGTGATGATGGTTTTGTTAGCATCGGAGCCACTCAAAACCAAATCATGGCATCTCCCAGATCCTAATAGCACGCACACATAGTCTATCAGACAGATGCGACAATCACTCACACCAATAATTTTCTCTACTCTCCACATTTTCTTGGGCACTCCCGTGAGGGAGTCACACCCAGCCCTGATTCTCTGATACAAAATTAAATCTATGAATAAGAGGAAGACACAAGTGAGACGATGCTCACGAAACTTGGATTAATGAGAGAAAGCTATTACATTTATAGTTTAATAGTAGAATAGATCACAATCCTATCTAAGTGGATCTCAAACCACCTTCAACCCCAATCTGTGTGCCAATGAAACAAACTCTAAACAATATTTTAATTTTAATACATTATAGAAGTTTCTTCATTATTTTAACATACTTAAGTATGTACCTGAGCCACTGCATACCCCCTAATGTGAAAAGTTCGTGGTGATCTAAAAACCAATATGTAAAGGATGGTTTGTGGTCAAACCCACTTGAGAGAGCATGATAAAATGGGAGATAAAATGGGAGAGTAGAGTATTGTCACACAATCTAATATATCATGCAAGATCAAAACATATCGAGCTACAACATCACTTTGTGAGAGAGAAGATTGAATCAAATGAAATTGGTTTAATATTTTGTAATACCAATGTTAATGTGGCTGATATATTTAACAAACCTCTTGGCAAACTCAAGTTTGAAATTTTTAGAAGCAAGTTAGGTGTCGTAGAAAATTTGTTTCTCCATTAAAAAGGGATGTTAGAATAATGAAGAAACTTCTAGAATGTATTAAAATTAGAATATTGTTTAGAGTTTGTTTCATTGGCACGCAGATTGGGGTTGAAGGTGGTTTGAGATCCACTTAGATAGGAGTGTGATCTAATCTACTATTAAACTATAAATGTAATAGCTTTCTCTCATTAATCCATGAACATTGTCTCACTTGTGTGTTCCTCTTATTCATAGATTTAATTCTTCCATAGCTCAAAGCATTTTTTTTCCATTGCATTTCTCCACCTCAAACTTTGAACTCTGTACTTTTTCCATTAGCACAAACTGTCCAAAAAAAAACTACAGCTTATAAAATCAAGCTCCAAGATTTTTATCATGGAGGAACAATATTATATATTTCAACATTTAACCCGATATTAATTAAAAGGTTTAAATCCAACACATAAATGTTTAAAAAAACTTTTACTAAAAAATGTCCACCTCTTAAACAAATAAATTTATAAGACATCCTCTATCCATTTAATGAAAGGCGTCCTCTTGCATACCTCGTAAGTCCACTTTCAGACCTCAAGATTTGTGCCTACACCTGCATGTATATATTACCTTCAATATATATAAATTGCCACGGTTATCACTCCTTTTTTTCCACGGGAAAAAGTTACTCATTTATATTCAGCTGTATATAAATATTTTACAATGATGCATATAAAAGTCTTGCAAAAACGGTGTTCCGTGCTCTCTATGGGTAGCACAAGTCCTGAGCAGAATACTTTGTCACGCATAACAGTCTTATGAACAAGCTGAAAACTGCCATGCCCACACACTATCTATGTCTTTGGCTGAGTTAAGGTGACAGCCAGTCAAGATAACTGCCATAATCTAACACTGATAGATATGTTTGATCAGTGGGATGTGTAGTGTCTCGATGTCCTCTCATAAAATGTGAAGAAACATCCTTCTAGTATCTATTATGAAGACACCGAGAAGCCCGAGAGAAACTGAAACCAAAAACAAAGTCCCATAATGCCAAGTGGTCTTTCAGAGCCCGGATTTATTGTAACCAGAACAGTGACTCAAAAGCCAGTGAGCAATTGGTGACCTGGCTCCAACCACATCAGATTTTGAGTTGAGTAGAGGGGCCCTCTATGCCATCCTCCCAACGGGAAAAATTTATTAGACCAGGAGGCCGGGTTAGAGCCTGTTTTGATAGCTGGTCCGCTGTGTTGTTTTCTTCCCTGTAGATATGGATGGCAGTGAAGCTCTTTAAGAGTCTTTTTGCTACAGTGGTTCTCTCTTTCCAGCACTCCAGTGCTGCAGATCGGAGCTCGACCTTGTCGTTTATCCATTCAATAATGACCTTGGAATCTTCGAGGAGTAGCAAGTCTTCAATGTTCAGCCTTTGAGCCAGGATGAGAGAAGCCCATGCCCCCAGAAGTTCGGCTTTGGTATTGGTTCCATGTCCTCCGTTGAGCATCCATCTGTAGGAGGTTTGTGAGCTGATGTATATATGACCTCCTGCCCTGCAAAGTGTTCCATCTATTTGAGCTACTCCATCGAACCAGGCGATGGCTTTGTCGAAAGGTAAAGTTGTGTTTGATCTGCGTATTTTCTGTGCAGTGATGGGGGGGGGAGGGCAGTCGACAGCTGATAGGATGAGGTGTGTCACGAAGTTTGTCGAGGGGTGTTTATCCTCAAAAAAAAAAGTGTGGTTATCACTCCTTACATAAAGTGTGGTCGGCGATGTTCATGAGTTATCGCCCCACCCACGATTTTCTCTATGCAGTGATATTAAGGTTATCGCCTTTATCGCACTGTCTAAACAGCTTATAGTGCGATGATCCCAGTTTATTGCCCCTTCCGAAGAGCTCAAGGAACGATGACCTCTGAATTTCTTAAGGGTGTAAGTTTGATACAGGTTTTCACCCCTCTAGCAAAGCTAAGGGAGCATCGCCCCCCTTGCACAAATCCATCCTCATCCAGTACGCATATCACCCAATGGCTCTCTTAAACTCACACAGATCCACTCGATTCGGCTCACCTGCTCTTATACCATTTGTTGGGAACCCGAAGCATAAATTCAACAAGATTCAATGGAAAATAAATAAAATCAACAACAATTAATCACACAATGAACACAACGATTTAGGTGGTAAAATCCTTTAAAGGGAAACATATGATAACAGGTATTCTTATTAATCAAGGGAGAATTACAACACTCAAGCACATGCTTACAACCTTCCTTACACTCATCCCACACTACCCATTTACCACTACTAGAATGCATAGATATATAGCATCTATCAAACAATTTTAGTATACATGTATCCATATACTATTTTTAGTTTTTTAGTTAACGGTAGAATACTAGGAGTCAATCAATCCTCCCATATCCCAAAAATCATGGGGAATTAGTTGACACATTTCAACAAAAACACATCCTAAATCTCTTTTTTATAAAAAAAAAATCTATATAAATTAAAAACAAAACAAAAACAAAAACAATAATTCCAAATTAAACTACATTTTTTTTAATAAATAAAAACAAATTCAATACATTTTCTCCCAAGCGATGGTTAACACTTAATTATGGTTATGCACATCATTATTCTCAACTCATTTCACTACTATCTTAGTTTCTTTATGTATTTATATTCTCTTTTCCACATTTATATGGAAAGACATTTGATATGTGCATGAACATGACTTTTCTAGGTGCCTTTGAATCGCTAATCAAAAATCAAATTGACATTGCATTTGAGTCATCCTTATTTTTACCTTTGTTTTTTTAAAATTGGTTGGGAAGATCAATTACAACCTCTATTATGCAAATCTATTCCGTGAAAGAACTTTGTAGGGAAAAGTATTTGCATCTTTTCTCAAGGTAAAAGATTTAAAAGATTTTAATGTACAATAATTATTTTTTGAAAACATTGGTAGAGTAAAGTCTATGGAGGTATACATACCCTACCCTCTTTGGATTTGAACTTGTGATTTCTTAGGAGGAAATACATGTTCTTAACCATTAGGCTCACTTAGGTTGTATATATAATGGTTAAGAACATGTGTTTTCTCCTAAGAGGTCACAAGTTCAAATTTAGAGGGGCTAGGGTATGTATACCTCTACAGATTTTACCAGTCAAATCGCTAGGCAGAAACAAGGAGGTCTCATACACCAATTTGGTGTCTATATAAATTTTTAAATTATATTTATGAGATTAAAAAATAATTAATATAAATTGAAAAATTAAATTAAAGATAAAATTTATATTTATTTATATATAATTATATTAATATCAATGAAAAAAAAATTATATATATATACTCAAATTGGTTTTAAAACTAATTTAAAAATCAGGAGTTTTTATAATTAAATTTATGGTGATTTGTTTGAAAAAAAACAACTTTGAGAAACTTTACATTACAACCTCTATTAAATGATGTATAGTCATTATTTTCAACTTTCTTACAAATATTTTTTCACACATTTGAACTTTCCAAAACTAGAAAAGAGTTAGAACTGAGAAATTAAGTTGTATAAGTATAACAAGAAGAGAACACTTTTGATTATGTTCATGATTCTTGGATATAATCATGTTTATTATACCTGTCGATAGGCATGGTATATAGTGTTGAGTTAAGTTTGACTTTCTATTAGTTAATGGTTGACCATAAAATATACATCCCTTTATCTGAAGTTTTAAAAAATAATGATTAATTTAAAATTTTAAATCTCATTTATCTGATATCTTATTGGCCAAAAACTTTGAAGTCTTATTGCTTCCTTCACTTCCCCCAATGTTATTGTAATAAGTATTTATGCCATCTAGTCATTTTATGTCTACTCCTTCTCTCCCTATCTCCTTAAACAATACTTTCATTATTATATTCGGCAGGTATATGCTACCTAGTAGCCTTGTTTAATTTATGTTTCGTGTATAAGTCTAGAACAAATGTTGGTAGATAAGATTAAATATATGTCAATTCTTAGTATATTTTTGAGATGATGATAGAAAATTGTGTTAAATTTTAAAAAAAAATGAACACTACATACGAAGTAGGATGAATAACATGTGAGATATTAAATAGGATTAAAAACATGTGTTAGAATTAATGCTTACTTTAGAGATTGGTTTGGATTTGTTAGATCTGTTTGTTGTGGAAGATATTCTCCAACTATCAGATCCTATTTATGTGTGAGTGGTTGAGAGATTCCCTCGTGAGTTTGTTATGTTGTTGAGGAAAAACTTCTTGTATAAATATGTGTTAGATTAATTAATAAAATATATACATAGAATATATTTTTGTGTAAATAATGTTTACTCTCACTTTTTCTATGTTGGTATCAGAGTTGGTCTAACTCCCTCACGGTCATGATCCAGGGCAATGAGAAATATATTGATCCAGGAGGATCTCGATAGCCACCCACCTTGTCCAACTGGCTCAAAATAGTTTTTTGGCAACTGACTATTTTTAGCAGCTTTTCGGTTCCTGAACTTTCGGGGTCATTTTAAGGGCCTAAACATCATTTTTTCGTGATTTGGAACCTCAATGATAGGTAAAGGATCTAATTAATGCCATAAATGAATATCGTCGTCAATACCTTTCCAATGAGCTATTGTGTGCCCTAAATGAAGATCGTATGCAAAAATTATGACCTCGAGAAGTTGATGTACTAACTTACCCCAACGAAGCCCACATGACTTTTGGTGCTTCATCTCCTAGGGTTAGGTTTTTAGATGTCTAGGGTTTTGGCATTCGTGTTTATTGTAAAAATTCCTTCAGAGCCTCATTGTACTCATCTTCTTGTGAATGGGCATAGTCGTCACATCTCTTCTTAGAGATAAGTTGCCATCATTCTAGCAAGTTTGTTTTAGTCTGCATTTTACAGTTTCAACATATTTCTTATTTAATAGAAGTCAAGTTTTATTGTATCTTTGTTATTCTTCACTGTCTCTCTATGTTAATGTTATAAATTTGTCATTTCATTTCGTTCCGCTCCTAAATCTGGATCAGTGGTATCAAAGCAGTCTGCTCCTTGTCGTTTTTTTAATGCATGTCCTCGACGCGATCAAGGTATAGAGAGTTGGGTCTCGAGCTTGTTTCCCTTGAGGAAAAATTCTCTCACACGCCCAAGAAACCGCCCATGGTGAGTGAAAATAAAGATGACGGGACAGGAGATCCTTTCAAAATGTTGCTCGAGGAATCCCTAGAGCGACAGAGGAACGATTTATAAACAGCTTGGAAAAAATCCTTCAATGGTTGTCAATGAGCGACTCATCCACCTCAAGCGGATGCACCACCCCCTTTAAGGTACATATCAATTTTGATATTCCTCTATTTGAAGGTCAAATTGATGCAAATTTCATAGATAAATGGTTAAACCTTCTATAAGGGTATTTTTTTGTCCACAACTTTTTCGATAGAGAAAAGATTACATTTGCGCTCCTCAAGCTTGTCCCCCGTGTCAAAGATTGGTGGGAGACTTTTTGTGAACAAAAGGAAATAGAGAGATCAACATTATTTGCAGTTTCACCCACTTGGGGTTCCTTCAGGGATGTTATTAAGAAACAATACTACCCTGTTGGAAGTTATGACAACTTATATACAAGATGGACCACACTGCAGCAAGAAAGAGACCAAACAATGTCAAAGTTCACCAATGTCTTCCATACCTTGCACACCAAGTTGGGTATCAAATATTATGAGCGACATCTGGTGTTCAAGTATCGTGGCAATATGCATAGATACATCCATATGGAAATGGATATTTTTGACATATCATCCTTGGGCGTGGCCTATCGATATGTCGTCAAAATCAAGCAGAAGCTTAAATAAAAGATGCAGCAGTTTGGGTCTGGGAACCCCTCACAGCAAAAGCAGGGCAAGGATAGCCCCAACCCGAGGAAAAGAGGACAGAGAAAATATGGGAAACCTCAAGACAACCAGTCCAATTAGCAAGCAAAGAAGGAAAATGGGAAGACGAAGAAAGATCTTGGGAAGTGGTGCGACTTCCAAAAGAGACCTTGGCATAACACTGTTGATTGTCGCTCAAAGAAATCATTGGTGGCTGATGTAAAAGCCTCTGAATCTGATGTGGGTTCTGAATCTGAGTCAGAACCAGAAAAGGGGAGATGAATCATTGACGTGGAACCCAATTCCACTATTGCTACCACAAAGATCCAGCCTAGTGAACCTGATGAGCCAGAGGAAGGTGAGTGCCTCTTTCATTCACAGATGTGGGTGAAAGGCACTTTGTTGAACTTCATTGTTGATAGAAGTAGTTATAAGAACCTCATCTCAGCATAGTTTGTCAAGCGGCTAGCTCTACCAACAATGCCACACCCGCATCCCTACACTATCGAATGGCTTCGTCAAAGAATCAGTCTTCGCGTCAGCCCATAGTGCCTCCTATCATACGGCATCAAGCCATTCAAAGATGAGGTATTGTGTGATGTTTCTCACCTTGAAGTTTGTGATGTTATTTTGGGCCAACCTTATTTATGGAAATTCCATGTTGTATATGAGTCTATGCCTCACAGTGTTATTATTACTTTGAACAGGAAATTCTACACGATACCCGAGGTAGTCCCACCTAGTGTTATTTCTTTGATCTCTGCCAAGCAATGCAGGAAGGTCATTTCTCAGAATAGGAAGTTTCTCTTCTTCGTGATTTTTTCTCAGAGTGAGTGAAAGGTTGCAGCCACATCCATGACCTCCGCAGTTGATATCTTCACGCTGCAAAATCAAGTGGATAAGGTCGTGGAAGAATACAAACACATCTTCTCATCATCTATTGGGGTACCTCTACACTGTCAGATCAAGCATCCCATCAATCTGACCCCCGACACATCGTTACCCAATGGGCCAGTCTATCATCGCTCTCTACTAGAAAATGAGGAGATCAAGCATCAAATCCAAGAACTACTCCACAAGGGGTAGATCTGACCTAGCTCATCACCGTGTGGAATCCCAATCATGTTGGTGCAGAAGAAATACGAGACATGACGGCTCTGCATTGATTATAGGGCCTTAAATAAAATCACTATCAAGAACCAATACCCAATTCCCCGAATCAACTATCTCATTGATCAACTAAAGGGGGGCCAAATACTTCTGTAAGATTGATCTGAAGTCTGGAAACCATCAGGTCCCAATAGAACAAACAAATGTATTGAAAACTTCCTTCAAATCAAAAGAAGGTTTTTTGAATGGCTAGTTGTGCCCTTTGGTTTGACAAATGTCTCAACAACTTTCATGAGGATGATGGATGATATTTTGTGGCATTTCAATAATTCTTTTGTGGTGGGTGTATCTAGATGACAGCCTCATCTACAGAAAGACTTGGGCAAAACACTTGCGCATATTCAGCAGGTTTTGCACACTCTACAGCAGCACAAGCTATATGCCAACTTGGAAAAATGCTCTTTCGGCATGGACAGGGTCCAATACCTAGGATACATTGTTAATGTGCATGGTGTGCATGTTTATCTAGCCAAGATCCAAGTCATTCGTGACTGGCCATACCTAACCACGCTCGCTTCTTCGGAGCTTCTTAGGCATTGCCAATTTATATCGCAAGTTCGCATTGGGATTCTCCTATATCACATAGTCCCTCAGCCAAATAACTAGGGGTGGTGTCAAGGAAAAAATTGTGTGGGGACTATCCCAATAGAAAGTGTTCAATGATCTAAAGCAACACTTATGCTCAGCCCTAGAGCTTTCATTACCTGACCTGCAACAACCCTTTGAGATCGAGACAGATGATTCAGACTATATTGTGGGCGTTGTCATCACTCAGCATGATCACCCCATGGCCTATCATAGTGAGACACTATCATAAGTCGTCCATAAGTACCCTGCTTATGAAAAATAAATGTACTCCATTGTGTTGGTTGTGGACCTTGATTATCTTCTTGTTTCATAGATCTTTATTTTCAGTCGTGTTTATACCCCATGAAGACTGTACACTCAAGAATATTGTACACCCCTCCACGCGAGGGGGTTGAAGGGGGGTCTTACCCCCCTGTGGGGTATGGGGGAAAGCGAGCCCCCGATAGGGGTTCGAGGGGCAGCGTTCCCCAATGGGGGTTTGTGGGTGAAGCCCCCGAATGAAAATTTTCCTTGTAAATATATATTGTAATTTCATAGTAAATCTGGACCATTCATTATAAGGTCGCATATCTGACGATAGAAGTTATGTTAGATTTTTTGTCCCTGGAAGGCAACCCTCTTTTATGAGGGAAATGTATTACGGCTATGCATCATTGCGAATATTGTATTATGAGAGAGGATAATGCGAGAGAAAGAAGAGGAAGTTACAGCAAGTGTGTTGTAGTTTGTATCCCTTCATTTACTAGATAATAAAAAGGAAGGATCTGGAAATTTCTATGGTGGATGTAGCCCACACTGGGTGAACCACATATATCTATGCATCTATTGTATTGTGTATATTCTGTGTTTTATTTCCACATTTGTTTTTATTTTTTTGCTCCACGATCTTGTTTTTCTAACACATTGTACAAGCATGCCACCAGTGAAGGAATTACATTCTCATGAAGGAGGCATTCATCCACACTAATCATAAGTCATTGTAGTTCATGCAGACACAAGGAAAATTGCATAATGACCACCATCAAAAGTGGTCCACATATTTGCAGCAGTTCCACCTCAACATCAAGTATAAAACAGGAAGTACCAACGAGTCGTTAATTGCCTTAGTTGATCTCTAGTAACGACACTCACCAAAGTGATGGATTCTTGCAGCCACAAGACCTCTGGATGGCCCCACCTCTATGAGACAGATCCTTACTTCACCAACACCTACCAGATGTTGGGAGAAAACACATTTGTCACTAATTTCCATCTTCAGGACGGGTTGTTGTACCATCTAGGCCATCTTTATGTTCCATCAAGAGAGCGAGCAAAGATAATTTGGGAAGCCTACTACAATCAGATGGAAAGACACTTCGGCATGGAAAATACAGTGGAAGTGTTGCAATGACATTTATGCTGGTCAAAACTATGACAGTATGTCAGCAAGTATATATGGTCATGCACTGCTTGCATTATTTCCAAACCAACCACTAAGAAACAAGGCATGTACACTCATTTTCCTACTCCCGATAGGCCCTGGGAATCCATCTCAATGGACTACATGTTGGGCCTTCCATCCACCAAGCAGAGAAAATACTGTGTTTTTATGGTTGTTGATCGCTTTTCCAAAATGGCGATTCTAGCCGCCTACAAGAAGAGCATCACAGCAGAGGCCATTGCCAATCTCTTCTTTGAACGAGTGTGGGTACACTATGGGATCCCACAAACCATTGTCTCATATCGGGACAGTCGGTTCCTCAACACATTATGGTTGAGCCTCTGGTCACCATTGGACACCAAGCTCACCAAGTTCATTGCCTTCCACCCCCAAACGGATGGCCAAACCGAGGTTGTCAACCGAATGATCATGCACATCCTGCGCATGTACAATTCCAAGCACCCTCGTACCTAGGATGAGATTATTCCTTATGTTCATCACAACTGCAATAGATCCATGCATAGCTCAACCAACCACAACCCATTTTAGGTGGGGTTGAGATTTCAACCATTGGGTCCCATGGATGTTTCACTACCCCTTGCGGCCACCGAGGTAGACTTGTTGCATGCTCCAATTGGAGATGACAAAGCCACCTAGTTCATTGATCGGATCCAACACATCCACTAACAGGTTCAGGATATTTTACACAAGTCCAATGCCAAGTACAAGCAACGACATGATCAACATCGGGTGCCACACCAGTTTCAGGTGGGAGACAAAGTTTGGTTGCACCTGTAGAAAGAACTCCTTACAAGGCCTCATTGGAAGCTTCATCCACT
>ML802487.1:637809-652918 GCA_009831015.1 Picea engelmannii
TCACATTCCAATCGATAACATGATTAGCATCAGGTACATATTTCTTAAGCAGTGAAACATGAAACACATTATGTACAGTCATAGATGCAGGTAATGCGAGCATGTATGCAACCGGCCCAATCCTTTCCAGGATCTCAAATGGCCCACAAAATCTTGCTGCCAACTTGGCGCAACTTCCCAGCTTCAGGGAACTCCGGTTAGTTTTCACTTTTAGGAAAACATGGTCACCCACTTTGAATTCTCTATGGGTTCTGTTACTATCAACATAACTTTTCTGCCTGTCCTAGGAATCTTTTAGATTATGTTTAATTCTTATCATTTGGTCTTCCATCTCTTTGAGTAGCTCAGGCCCAACTACTACTCTGTCAGCTGGATTATCCCAGCTCACTGGAGTGTTGCACTTTCTTCCATAAAGCGCTTTGAATGGGCTCATCTTCAATGATGCATGATACCCATTATTGTAGGCGAATTCTACCAAATGCAGGTAGTCTTCCCACCTTGATGGTTTATCCATCACATACATTCTCAGCATGTCTTATATTACTCTGTTCACTCTCTCTGTCTGTCCATCAGACTCGAGATGATACGATGTACTAAAGTTCAGATTTGTTCTAAATCCTTTGAACAGTCCTTTCCAAAAATTCGAAGTGAATTTCGGGTCCCTATCAGACACAATTGTCTTAGGAATTCCATGCAAGCGTGCAACTTCTTTTAAAAAGATATCAACGACATCAGCTGCCCTGTGGGTGGTTTTCAGTGGAATAAAATGGACATCTTTAGTAAGCTTGTCCACCACCACCATGATTGAATCGTTTTGCTTGCTTGTTCTAGGTAGTCCGGTGATAAAATCCATTGTTACCACGTCCCATTTCCACTCGGGAATGGGTAAAGGATGCAACAACCCTGTTGGGTGTCTGTGCTAAGCCTTAACCTTTTGGCACTCCATACATCTAGCGATGTATCCAGCGATTTCTTTCTTCAAACCCGACCAAAATAATGGCCTTTGACTGCTGCCATAGTCTTCTGATAACCATGATGTCCAGAATAAGCCACATTATGCATCTCCTTTAGAATTGCCAGCTTCAATTCTCGAACATTGGGTACATACACTCTGTTTTTATACAGAAGTAAACTATCAGTTCCCAAGGTGTAACTTTCCTTGGTCTTTGGTCTCTCATGTTGTTGTAGCTTTGCTACAAGACTTTTGTACTGCACATCAGTATTTGTAGCTTCCAAAATTATGTCTTTCATCTCAGTTCGGTACATGCTAATGGCTGTAGCATGTAATTCGTGCACTTTTTTGCTGAGTGCATCAACCACCTTATTCTCTTTCCCTTTGATATGCTTGATATCAAAGTCATATTCGCACAGAAACTCCAGCCATCTAATTTGCCTGGCATTTAAGGTCGGTTGATCAAATAAATATTTCAGACCGTTATGGTCTGTTCTCAACTCGAATCTCTTGCCCATGAGGTAATGTCTCCATTTCCTCAAGGCGTGGACGATTGCTACCAGCTCTAAATCGTGAGTGGCATAATTCTTCTCATGCTCCTTCAAATTTCGGGATTCATAACAAACTACAAATCCCTCTTGGCTGAGAAATCCTCCCAGCCCCTCCTTACATGCATCTGTGCACACTACCTAATCCTTATTTGGATCTGCAATCTTCAGGATTGGAGCACTAGTTAGCAGTTGCTTCAATCGTTGGAAGCTGCTCTCACATTCTTCAGTCCACTGGAACTTCTTCTCCTTCCTTTGCAAGGAAGTGATAGAATGAGCTATCTTTGAGAATCCGGCTATGAACCTCCTATAGTAGCCCACCAGACCCATAAAAGATCTAACTTCTGCCACATTCCTTGGCGCTGGCCATTCTCGAATGGCCTGTACCTTTTCAGGATCCACAGAGATCCCTTCTTCAGATATAATGTGTCCCAAGTAATGGATCTGTCTTTGATAAAAAGAGCACTTGCTCAGTTTTGAGTACAGTTGGTGTTCTCTCAACATCTGCAGCACCATTCTCATGTGTTTCTCATGTTCTTTCTATGTCTTGGAATACACCAAGACATCGTCCAGGAATACTATGACAAACTTGTCCAAATAATCTCTGAACACTCCATTCATTAAGCACATGAAAACAGCAGGCGCGTTGGACAGCGCAAATGGCACCACCGTGAACTCATAATGATTGTACCTTGTTCTAAAGGCGGTCTTGTTGATTTCCTCATCCTTTATTCTCACTTGGTGATATCCTGATCGGAGATCTATTTTCGAAAATATTTTTGCATCCTTCAACTGATCAAAAAGATCATCAATCCTTGGCAAAGGATACTTGTTCTTGACAGTGACCTTATTCAACTGCCGAAAATCAATGCACAACCTCAATGTCCCATCTTTCTTCTTCACGAATAGGATCGGGGCTCCCCACAGTGACACACTGGAGTGAATGTAACCTTTCTTTAGTAGCTCTTCGAGCTGCAATTGCAACTCTTTCATCTCTGGTGTACTCATTCTATAAGGAGCCTTCAAAACTGGAGCTACTCCAGGCATCAAATTTATAGAAAAATCGATGTCCCTCTTCAGAGGTAGTCCAAGTACCTCCTGAAATATGTCCCTGAATTCTTTGAGTACTTCGCGGTCTTCCAGATTCGAGACTTCATCTCGGGATGCTTCTTCCACCTGAGCTGCAAATAATTGACAGCCTTTCCGGTAACATTTCTTCAGCTGCATGGCTGAGATTTCCCTCGCAGCCACGGCTTTGGGAATTCCTTGGACTGTTACCAGATTTCCCTCTTCGTTCAGGCAGGTAAACCTCTTGTTACGGAAATCTAGAAGGGCATGGTGTTGGTCCAACCAGTCCATCCCAATTAAGCAATCGTATGAGCCTAAAGGAAAAATGTTCAATTCAGCCTTAGTGCTCATTCCTTTCATGTCCACTGAACAAGACTTAACCAATTCAATGACCTTCCTCTTGGTCCCTGTGGCCAACTTCACTAACCAAGACTTCTCATGCTTGCTTCTCGTTAGATGCAAACGTTCCACCACTCTAGGATCTACATAACTATGGCTAGCCCCTAAATCAATTAAAATAGCAAGTGGTCGATTGTTGATCGTACCTTCCACTTCAATCATGTGCGATTGAAATTCTGCTTGTTTGTTGTCCAGGTCTGCATAGATCCTTGGCATTCTGCTACCCATATCCTCCCCTGTTTCAGCTTGCTGAACAGTATGGACAGTTCTCGCTTTATCTTTTCTATGGGGGCAGTCTTTATACCTATGATTCCCTTTACAGCCCCAACACTCCATAGGTGGCGGTCTTCGTATCTGCTCACTCCCGTCAACTTTCCTAGGCTCTCTAAAAGATGACTGTCCCCAAGGACTTTTTCTGAAAGAGGGAGGCATGTTTCCCTTCTGCCTTTGTTCCTTCTTAATCCTCTTCTGGTCATCCCAAGCCTTCTGAAAGGTAGGCTTTTCTCTTTGTTGTTCGTATAGACATTCTGCCCTTCTTATGGTTTCTTCCATGGTCTTAGGATCATCATATTGAATCTTGTCACCAATGGATGGTGGTAGTCCACTCAAATACCTCTGAATTTTGACAGCCTCGTCCTTGATGAACGGAACATACTTCAGTAGTTCCATAAAACTTCGTTCATACTCATCAATGGCCATGCTGCCCAACTTGAGTTCGAAGAACTCCTTCATCTTTCTATCATAATACCTTTTAGTCAGGTATTTCTTCTCGAAATACCTCTTAAATTCCTTCCAAGTGGCTTCTTTCTCTCTGATGTGTTGCACCTGCGCAAACTGATCCCACCACATGGATGCTTTTCCTTTCAGTTGATACATTGCAATTCTTCCTTCTGCATGGGCGGAATAATTCTGCAGTTGGAAATATTTCCTCATGCCAAGCAATCATGTCTCAGCATCTTCCTCCTTCTTATGTTCTCCATAAAATGTTGGAGGCTTAATTTTGTTCATTTCCCCTTTCAATTCATCCTTTCCAGATTTTCGGTGTTTTCTGGTAGGGGACAGGCTTGAACTACTGTCTGTCTCCTTGCAAAAATGCTTCGGGGAGAGACGGTAATGTATGTTACCACTCCTCGATCTCATTCTCCTCTCAGGGGTTCTGACACTTATTGATCTGCTTGTGTCACTCCCTTTTTCCAATTTCTTTTCTATTCTTTCCAGGCTCTTCAACATTTTTAAGTTGAATTCACCCTGTCGATCCCTGATTTTCATGAGCTTTTGGCTATCAGTTAGGCGAGCCTGGGCATCTTTCTGCAATCTTTCAATGAGTTGCATCATATGTTCTTCCTTATCCATCTCTTTTCCATGCCCATTAGAGTTTGTTCCTTCGACTCCCAGGTTGACATCCCTTCCTACCCTTTCGTCCTCTGTTTCAGAGGCAATCTGCACCTTTTCCCTCTCCATACTCGACGTTGGTTAACTAGAATCCTGACTCTCGTTGAACTCTGCACACACACTGTGCAATTCAATTAGAAGTTTGTCAGGCCATTAAAACCTCTAGAACGATCCACAACATTTATAAACCAATATGAACAAGAACAAAATATGTTTCGATCCAAATAAGTTTTCTAAGCTCTCGTTGGGCTCTGCACTTTCCAGGACTTCGGAACTTCGGAATCTCGGTCCACGAAGATCCAACAGTTAAATATTCGTAACCAAAGTCACCCTTTTTTCAACTCACGATCTCGCGATTTCGTGAATCGAAGACCCTCGACTCATTTCCTCTAACCGTCGATACCCGAGATGCAACACGGGTATGGCTCCCTCCTCGCTAGCGTTTGCTACGCATGACCATAGTCTAGGGCTAAGTGCTAGCACTCTTCGCTACTCGCACCTTTGTGAGTTGTGGCATCCAACCCTGGTACCTCCCTTTCACGAAACCCCGAGAAGCGATGTTGACTTTTCTCCTCTCGTTCTGGCTACTTCGCGAGTTTCAATGTCGAGCTCCCATGCCCTTATCTTGCGA
Source organism: Picea engelmannii (assembly GCA_009831015.1). NCBI lineage: Eukaryota > Viridiplantae > Streptophyta > Pinopsida > Pinales > Pinaceae > Picea > Picea engelmannii. The sequence goes on from ML802487.1 coordinate 642,800, forward strand.
GTCCCCGAAATCGTGAATTACTTTATTCTTCGGGCCCATAGCACAGCTGTCACCCTTCACCACTGTGGCATGTGGTACATTCAGGAGGGTCCACGTCGCTTTTAACGGCGTCATCGGGTCCCACCACTCTCGCCTGTCTCTTCGACTCACTGGCACGTGGTACGCATTCATGCATCCACATCCAATCCAAGCATGGAATCCAACGGTCAGATCCCCTCCTCAGATCAACGACGCAGATCTTTTTGGCATTTCGAAGTTTTCGGGAGTTCGCGTATCGTGATTCCCACAGCCCTGTGCGATTCAAAAGGGATTTAAACCCTTCGCATACTCTCCATGTAGTGTCACTTTTCACTACCGAGGCTTTCAAACCTCTCTCTAACCAATCTGTACATGGACTTTTACATAAAACATACAGAATTGTATAATCACATGCGTAACAGCAAAGAGATACATTTTAATTCTCAGAATAAACATATAGTTACTGTTATAATTAGACAATCCATAGCTTTCAACAGTAATTCATTTACACAGCGGAAAACATGATAACAGATCCAGTACAGTCATGATAAAATGTGGTAAAAATATAATTAAACACTTATCTTGTGACAGTGGAGAAATCCACCAACCAAATGCAGGCCTTCCACGAACCTCCCAGCTGTAGACTGCACTGCTCCTCAACTCAACAGTGGGTCACCCCCGAGCTGGGACTGAGCTCCACCCCAGGGCAAGGAATCCAGACTCAGGCTAAGGTTACAGGGAATTCAGTCACACACAACCACCAAGAAGAATGCTCTCCCAGGAATCTCCCACGCTCATTGCCCACAGACCCTCATTCCCCACATGCCTGTTCCACCCCAGAAGAGTGCACCTTCTTTGTCACATGGACAGTCCTTCGGCTGCCAGTCTCCCTTACCTTGGGTTACAGGAATAGACTGGACCAGAAGTCTCCGGGTTCTGTGGCAGCTATAGGGTTCCTTCCAAGAGCTCTCTCCTTCCTTTGCGCACTCTCTCACCTGGAGGGAGTCGCTCAAAGGCCAACAAGCCTCACGCAGTCTAGAACTGCGTGCCACAACAAACACGGGGAAAATGGACACAGGCTTCCCAAGAACCGGTTCAGCAGTCACAGGATGTTCTCATGGTCAAGATTTCAGAACAGGGCTCCACGCACAAGCTCGCTCAGCTTTTCCTTGGCAAACAGAGACTCTTCCCCAAAATTGACACGGACATTGCGTTAAGGGAATGCACACACTGGTTTCCTCTCGCAGACAGACTCCTCGACTCTGAACAAGGGTAAGCACACATTATTTTCCCCCAAACACAGGCTTCCTCCCTATAACAGACATACACAAGGTCTCTTGCAGACTGGCTCGTACGGTTCCTGGTCCGGGCAGTCAGGTCGAATGGAATGCGAGAGATCCCCCCACGGCTGTTCCTCTCTGTTTTATTTGCATGCGTCAGGGTGGACATTTGTCACCCTGAGAACTGCATGCGGTCCATCTGCATGCCTCCCTGTACACGCCTTTCCTTTTTGCTAGGAACTTAGGATAAAATAATATGCACATGGATTTTTAGGAAATAATATTAAAATATTATTCCAGGCCTAAGCCCCCTAGGCTTAGCCCCTAGGCTCAACACTCAGCCCCTTTCCCACCTTCCAGCCCCTAGTCCCTTGCCCACTCTGTGGATGCTCAGTCCCCCTTCACTCATTCATCGTGGTCGGTCTGCACCTGGAGGTGTTTATATTTTATTAACCATTCTGCATACATACAAGTACAATAGCAGGCTCCTGGCCTTCAACACTTAGGCCCCCTGGCCTGACAAACACATAAACCTACTAGCTTATACAAAACTTGGCTTACCAGCCTATAGAACATGTTTACAATTCATTTCATATTCATGATTTGCAATGGGGCTCGGCCTTGGGGACACTACACTCCAGATTTGACGATCACGAGGGTCCACCTTCCCTCCCGAGCAGATCCTAAGGTTCTAATGCTATTGGTGTGGAGACCTATTTCCCCGTGGCCATAGACCATTTCGACTGTGGTTTCACACGTCGCTAAACCTCCTGAGCTTAAAACCTCGTCAAGTAACTCCTTGACCCTTCAGGGCAAACCAAGGTCCGAAATTGGCCTTCCAGACCCAATTTCCTCGCACTCTGGGTCCAAAGACCGCTCCACTCGCCCATCTAGGCTCTGTGTCGGAACCATAGCTCTGATACCAAACTGTAGCGCACCTTTTCAGCTACCATGGCTTAATCGCTCTTAGAAGGAAACTTTAACACCACTTGGTACATAACTCATACAGGTATTATATAATCCACATGCATTTAAACAAATAAACACATTCTAACAGAGTATTCATATGAGTTACTGCCATAATTAACAATCAATAGTGTTCATACTAATTCATATACACAACAGAAATCATGATAACATAAGCAGTAGAGTCGTGCAAAAACACGATTTAAAACATAATCAGATACTTATCTTTTAACAGTGGTACAATCCACCAACCAAGTGCAGGCCTTCCACGAACCTCCCAGCCTTAGACCACACTGCTCATCAGCTCAGCAGTGGGTCACCCCCGAGCTGGGACTAAGCTCCACCCCGAGACAAGGAATCCTAGGTTGGGCTGAGGTTACAGGGAAAACAACACATAGCCACAGGAAGGGATTCTCTCCTAGAAACCACCCACACTCACTGCCCACAGTCCCTCATTCCCCACATGCATGTTCCACCCCAGGAGGATACACCTTCTCTGTCACCTGGACATTCCTTCGGCTGCTAACCTCCCTTTCCTTGGGTTACAACAACAGACCGGACCGGAAGTCTCTAGGCTCTGTGGCAGCTACATGGTTCCTTCCAGGAATCCTCTCCTTCCTCTACGCACTCTCTCACCTGGAGGGAGTCGCTCACAGGTCCATCAACCTGTTCTTCCAACTTCAACCACCTCTCTCACCTGGAGAGAGTGTTGTACAAACTGGTCAATAAGCCACACAGGATCAATCACTACACATCCACCACAATCAACGGGAAATCAGACACGAACACCCCAGGATAGCTCCAGACAGGTGCAACAGCATAAACAGGCTTAGCAGGGATGGGACACTTCCGTTTTCTCAATTTGGCAACACAGAATAGACTCACACTCTGGATTCTCAGGGATGCGTGACGAGTCTTCCACGCAGGGGTCGATGCAGACTCCCCAGTTTAGAACAGAGAAGGGAGTACCAGCTTTCCCGAACAACACAGACTCTTTCCCGAAATCAACACAGGCATCTCGTTCAGGGAATGCACACATGGGTTTTCTCAGAGCCAGACACAGGCTTTTTGAATCACAGGGATGCACGAAGGTTCTCTATAGGAGTCGGGTTGGTCGTACTATCCAGGGCTCCGTACGCGTTCAGGAAATCAAGTCGAATGGAGGAGGAACCCTTCTCACAGCTCACCCTGGCCGTTTTATTCGCATGCATCAGGGTTGACACTTGTCACCCATGGAACTGTATGCGTTCCACCAGCACACATCACCCTTGTACGTCCTCCCTTGCCAAAACTTAGGATAAACATAAAATGCACATGTCTTTTTGAGATAATATTAAAATATCATTCCCAGGCTTAAGCCCCCTAGGCCAAACGCTTAGCCCCTTTTTACACCTTCCAGCCCCTAATTCCTTGCCCACTCTATGGATGCTTAGTCTCCCCTTCACTCATTCATCATGGTCGGTCTGCACATGGCGGTGTTTATATTTTATTAATTGTTCTGCGTAATTACATATACAACAGCAGGCTCATGGCCTTCAACACTCAGGCTCCCTGGCCTAACAAACACATAAGCCTCCAACTTATAAAAACTTGGCTCACCAACCTATAAAACATAATTACAATTCCTTTCAGAACATGGTTTACAACGAGGCTCGGCCTTGGGAACACTACAAAAGTGATAGTTGAAATACTTTGTCGAGTGTGTGTTGGGATCAAGGAACAGGTCGGTCGAAAACCTGCCAACAAACAAGGATATACAATACAATAATGTATCATCACTAAGGTAGGAATTCCCATACTCATAATACAAATGACTCAAAGCATAAATTTCGACATGCAAAGATCCATGTCAAGTAAGACAGGTCATGGCCACTAAACATACACTGCGGATCCATGCCAATATGACTCAAATCTAAACATAGCCACCAAAAATACATTGTGGATCTATGTGTTAAAGACTCAAATTTGAACATAGCCACGGGACATACACTGTGGATCTATGCAACAATACAATTTGAATATACTCCAACGCAACCTGAATCTGTCGAAAAAGATTTAGGGTCTTCATCTCCACCATTCCATAGTACGAATCTAACCATGTGAATAGATGTGTTGAAGTCGAACATGGTAGAAACCACTTGACACTAGTACATATTGTAAAAATTCTAACATTCTATTTGCGGCGTTATGGACAAATCTGGCCATACTGTCGAAAAACAGAGGAAATTTTAAATTTTTTTTTTCCATATTACCCGATAACGTCACTATTGCCACGTTGATGTCTCTCTTGCCATGTTTTCGTTGCTCTTTCCACGTTGTCGTCTCTCTTGCCACATTTTCCACATATTAGTCTCTCTTGCCACGTTTGTGACATAGTCGTCTCTCTTGCGATGTTTGTGAAGATAGTTGTCGCAGTTCCGACGTTGGGGAAACTAGGTTTTCCCCTCCAACGGTCACCTAGTATTTTGACCAAGTCAACTTTGATTTGGTGAATGATCGTCGGAATTGTGATGTTATAAAATCTATAAATATGTTGCATTTTACGAATGTTGCGACAAGTTTTCTATAATAACGACACTTCAAAAAGGGTTTGCGGGTCTTCTCGGCTAGAGTACAACTATTAAAAGACATTGTACTAAGGCTCTTCTTGTTTCATTTTAATTTTCTGATCGGTCAAATTTTAAAGGAAACAACTATTAAAAGACATTTTACTAGGGCTAGAGTACAGGATGGGCAACGATGACCTGTGAATGGGGCCAACGTTGAAATTTTTTCAAAATGTTTTTGTATGACATCATACATCCTTGAGTCTTGAAACCCTCCCATACCGTCAAGGCATGTGTCTAGTCTAACCATGTCAAATTTCAATGCATACAGGTACATATTGAATAAATTTCAACGTTGGCCTCATTCACTGCTCACTATGTGGGGTCGGTGCATGACATTTTTGGTGGTTGAATTGGAAGTTCCATGACATTTCAAGAGAGTTCCAACAAAGATTCTACAGATGGAAACAACGACATTTGACAATGAGATGCCCATTATGAACGTTGTTGCAAACATGGACGATCTCAAAGATTATGTGGTTGGGAAATCATACATCCTTGAGTCTTGAAACCTTCCCATACCATCAAGGCATGTGTCTAGTCTAACCATGTCAAATTTCGATGCATACATGCACATATTGAAGAAATTTCAACATTGGCCCCATTCACTAGTGCTCATTATGCGAGGTCGATGCATAATATTTGTGGTGGTTGAATTGGAAGTTCCATGACATTTCAAGAGAGTTCCAACAAATATTCTATGGATGGAAACAACGACGTTTGACAAATATGAGATGCCCCATTATGAACGTTGTTGCAAACATGGACGATCTCAAAGATTATGTGGCCGGGACATCAAACATCCTTGAGTCTTGAAACCCTCCCATATCGTCAAGGCATGTGTCTAGTCTAACCATGTCAAATTTCGATGCATATAGGGACATATTGAAGAAATTTCAACATTGGCCCCATTCACTAGTGCTCACTATGTGGGGTCGGTGCATGACATTTGTGGTGGTTGAATTGGAAGTTCCATGACATTTCAAGAGAGTTCCAACAAAGATTATATGAATGGAAACAAAGACATTTGAAAAATATGAGACGCCCCATTATGAACATTGTTGCAAACATGGACGATCTAAAAATTCTGTGGTCGGGACATCAGACATATTCCTTGAGTCTTGAAACCCTAGTCCCATGCCATCAAGGCATGTGTCTAGTCTAACATGCCAAATTTCGATGCATATATGCACAGTTTGAAGAAATTTCAACGTTGGCCCTGTTATCCCCCACTTTTAGGGATAACTAGGAGATTATGTCTCGAGGCCCACAAGTCCTAGACATGGATTACCGAGAGCCAGATTGTAGTGTCCCCAAGGCCAAGCCCCGATGTAAATTATGATCTGAAAGAGATTGTAAATATGTGTTATAGGCTGGTGAGCCAAGTTTTGTATAAGCTAGTAGGCATATGTGTTTGATTAGGCCAAAGAGCCTAAGGATTGAAGGCTAAGGGCCTGGATTTTGTATCTGTATATATATGCAGAATAATCAATAAAATATAAACACCACCAGGTGCAGACCGACCATGATGAATGAGTGATGGGGGACCGAGCGTCCACAGAGTGGGCAAGGGATTAGGGGCTGAAAGGTGGAAAAAGGGGTTGAGTGCTAAGCCTAGGGGGCTTAGGCCTGGAATAATATTTTAATATTATTTCAAAAAAAAAAAGCCATGTGCATATTATTTTATCCTAAGTCCTTTTGGAAGGACTCGTGATTTCCCAAGTGGTGGGAGGAAGGCGTACGGATGGAATGCATGCAGTTCCCAGGGTGACAAGTGTCAACCCTAGTGCATGCAAATAAAACCAATGCAATAAGTCGTGAGGGGGGGGAATGGATTCGATCCGACTGTCCTGGGGAGAGCCGTGGAAGCCATCTGCCAGAATACCCTGGTTTAACTCTGAAAGACAAAAAGCCTGTGGTTGTCAAAAGAAACTATGTACACCTTGTCCAGAGCTGGGGAGTATGTGCGTGTCTCTGAGAAATCCCGTGTGCACATTCCCTCAACGAGAAGCCTGTGTTGGACTCGAGTGGAAGAATCCTTGTGGTTGGGGAAAAGCTGAGCTAGCCTGTGCGGAAAACCTTGTTCTGAAATCATGACCGTGAGATCATCCTATGACTGTTGAACCATTTTGGGAAGCCTTGGTCGGTGTTTCCCGTGGGTTGTTGTGACTACGCAGTACTGGATTGTGTGAGGCTTGTTGGCCTATGAGTGACTCCTCCAGGTGAGAGAGTGCGCAGAGGGAGAAGAGAACTCCTGGAAGGAACCCTGTAGCTGCCATAGAGCCTGAAGACTTCTGGTTCGGTCTGTTCCTGTAACCTAAGGTAAGGGAGACTGGCAGCCGAAGGACTGTCTAGGTGACAAAGAAGGTGCACTCTCCTGGGGTGGAACATGCATGTGGGGAATGAGGGTCTGTGGGCAGTGAGCGTGGGAGATTCCTGGGAGAGCTTTCTTCCTGGTGGTTGTGTATGTGTTATCTTCCCTGTAACCTCAACCTAGCCTAGGATTCCTTGCCTTGGGGTGGAGCTCGGTCCCAGCTCGGGGGTTACCTACTGTTGAGCTGATGAACAGTGTGGTCTAAGGCTGGGAGGTTCGTGGAAGGCCTGCACTTGGTTGGTGAATTCTACCGCTACTTAAAAGATAAGTATCTGAGTTATGTTCATGTATCATGTTTTCTGTTGTTTAAATGAATTGTTGTTGAATTCTATGGTTGTTTAATTGTAACAGTAACTTATATATTTTACTCTGAGAATTAAGTGTGTTTAATTGTGTTAAATGCATGCGCTTATAATTCCTGTACGAATTATGTAAACATTCATGTATAGAATGGTAACTGAGAGGTTTGGAAACCTAGGTAGTGAGAAGGGTACACTACAAATTGGTATCAGAGTGAAGGTTTCGACACTGAGCCTAGATGGGCCAGTGGAGCGGTCTTTGGACCGAGAATGCGAGGGGAAATTGAGTCGGGAGGACCAATTTCAGACCCTGGTTTGCTCTGAAGCGTCAAGGAGATACTTGATGAGTTTTTAAGCTCGAGAGGTTTAGTGGTGTTGTGGAGCCGCAGTTGGTATGGTCTATGACCACAGGAAGACAGGTCTCTACACCAATGGTGTTAGAACCTTAGGATCTGTTCGGAGAGAAGGCGACCTCTCACGACCGTCGGATCTGGAAAAATGTACGTAGGAATTAAAATTGCTTTTGAAAATACACAGGAATGTGGAAATCACGATATGCGAAATTCTGAGTTGGTTAGGAACCGTCTCAGTCATCAGATCTCGGCCGAAAACCCATCAGCCGTAGGATCTTTCGGGAGATGTCCGAAGGTTAAACCTCAGAGACTAGGGGTGAATGCTCCGAAATAGATCAGGACCCTCCATCTGAGGAGGACAAGTGGCAGAGATCAAGGGATCTCACGAACTCAGAGGTTCGCAAGGTGAGAGTTCAGGAGTTGGGCGCTCCAAGTCACGAGGGGCGAAGTCGCGAGAGAATCGCAGTCGTCCATCTGAGGAGGACAGGTGGCAGCAATTGCAGAGTCGGTGAAGTGCCGAAGAGATCCAGGATTCGGGTCTCGCAAACTCGGAAGTTCGCAGGGTGAGGGCCCAAGAGTTAGATGCTCCAAGTCGCGAAGTCGTGAAATTGCGAGGAGTGAGGACAACCATTGGATCCAGATCACGGGAGGACCGTTGGATCATGAACCCCATCGCCTATCGCGCGTTTGGGGGTTCGGAGATTGAAAGGAGACAATTTCGACTTCACGAGTAGCAAAGTGCCGAGAGCCATGCACAAGGACACGTGGCAGAACCACAAGGTGGGCCTGGGTGACTGACAGGCGAATACACGTCGCCAGGCAGAAAGGAGTCAACACTCCGTTGACTTCTTGTGTCTCGGGGATTCGTGAAATAAGAGCATGGGAGCTCGACGTTGAAACTCTCGAAGGTGCGAGTAGCGAAGAGTGCTAACACTTAGACTTAGACCTAGGCTACAGTCATGTGTAGCATACGCTAGCGAGGAGGGAGCCATACCCATGTCGCATCTCGGGTATCGGAGGTTAGAGGAAATGAGTCGAGAGTCTTCGACTCACGAACTCGCGAGATTGTGAGCTGCAAAAGGGTGACTCTGGTTACGAATATCTAACTATCGGATCTTCGCGAACCAAGATTCCGAAGTTCCGAAGTCCCAGAAATTGTAGAGCCGAGCAGAGCTCAAAAAATTCGTGAAATTGAAAACATTTTCCTAAATTGGATTGTTTACGAATGATGAAGAATTGTCAAGAAAACGAAGGCTTGACAAATTCTAGTTGTCTGCGCGTTATATTGTAGAAGACTGACGAGTGCCATAATTGTTTGGAAATTGCCTCAAATGCAAAGAAATGGAAGAAATACATAATACTTCCAGTTCAAGAAACTTATTTAAAACGAAATGTATTTTATTTTGTTCGAACTGGCTAGTAAATATTGTAGGTTGTTCGTGAAGGTTTAATGGCCTGACAAATTTCAAATTTAATTGCACAGAAAGTGCATGCGTAGAGTTCAACGAAGGCCAGAAACCCAGTTAATCAACGCCGAGTATGGAGTGGGGAAAAGTGCAGTTTACCCCTGAGATAGAAGATGAACAGGAAGGAAAGGATGTTAACCTGGGAGTCGAAGGATCGAACTCTAATGGGCATGGAAAGGAGATGGATAAGGAAGGACATAAGATGAAAATCATTGAAGGGCTACAAAGAGATGCCCAAGCTCACCTAGCTGATAGCCGAAAGCTCATGAAAGTCAAGGATCGGCAGGGTGAATTCAATTTAAAAATATTAAAGAGCCTAGAAAGAATAGAAAAGAAATTGGAAAAGGGGAGTGACACAAGAAAATTAAGAAGTGTCAAAACCCCTGAGGAAAAAAGGAGATCGAGGAGTGGTAGTCAACATCACAGTCTCTCCCAAAAACATTCGGACAGGGAGACACACAGTAGTTCGAGTCCGTCCCCTACCAGAAAACATCAAAGATCTGGAAAGGAGGAATTGAAAGGAGAAATAAATAAAATTAAACCTCCAACATTCGATGGAGAACATAAGAAGGAGGAAGATGTCGAGACATGGTTGTTGGGCATGAAGAAATACCTCCAGCTGCAGAATTATTTTGCCCATGCAGAGGGAAGAATTGCAATGTACCAGTTGAAAGGAAAAGCGTCCATGTGGTGGGATCAGTTTGTGCAGGTGCAGCACATTCAAGAGAAAGAGGTCACTTGGAAGGAATTCAAGAGG
>ML802487.1:707677-749287 GCA_009831015.1 Picea engelmannii
AAGTTGCGCCAAGTTGGCAGCAAGATTTTGTGGGCCATTTGAGATCCTGGAAAGGATTAGGCCAGTTGCATACATGCTTGCATTACCTGCATCTATGACTGTACATAATGTGTTTCATGTTTCACTACTTAAGAAATATGTACTTGATGCTAATCATGTTATCGATTGGAATGTGATTCAGGGGGAACCAGAAGGTGTCCTGCAAGTGCATCATGTGCGCATATTGGACAGGAAAAACAAACAGCTCGGGAATCGAGCTATAGAGCTTGTAAAGGTCCAGTGACCTGGTACGGTCCTGGGGACACGACATGGGAGCATGCAGATGTTATGCAGGCAATGTACCTACATCTTTTTGAAATTTTTTGAAAAGCTTGCAGATGCTATGTAAAGTTGCATTGAGGACAGTGCAAAAATAAGGGGAGGGGAATTGTAGTGTCCCCAAGGCCGAGCCCCGTAGTGAACCATGTTCTGAAAAGAATTGTAATTATGATTTATAAGCTGGTGAGCCGAGTTCTTATAAGCTGGAGGCTTATGTGTTATTAGGCCAGGGAGCCTAAGTGTTGAAGGCCAGGAGCCTGTTGTTGTACTTGTATGTATGCAGAATATTTAATAAAATATAAACATCGCCAGGTGCAGACCAACCACGATGAATGAGTGAAGGGGGACTGAGCATCCACAGAGTGGGAAAGGAATTAGGGGCTGGAAGGTGGGAAAGAGGCTAAGTGTTGAGCCTAGGGGGCTTAAGCCTGGGAATAATATTTTATTATTATTCCAAAAGAACATGTGCCATTTATGTTTTATCCTAAGTTCCTAACCATGAGAAAGGTAATGCATGCCGAGGAACACATGCAGTTTTAAGGGTGACAAGTGTCCACCCTAATGCATGCAAATAAAACAGACGAGGTAAGCCGTGAAGGCTCTCGCTCCTCCATTCCACCCGACTGTCTGAACATGAACAGTCTGACCTCTGCAAGAATAATCGGGGTGTTAGCGATATTTCTTGTAAGGGGGTTAGAATGCAAAGGAATGGGTTAAAAACCCACTTGTCCTAAGTTTGGAATGCTAATGCGCCTGTGGTAAGCGATAAGCAAGTCTGGGCGGCAGAGATTCGCGCGCCCGGATCAACGATGCATATAAGATTCCAGACCCCCCCGCCTTTCTACCTTTAAGCGGAGGGGGGGGTCCGGAATCGGGGGCGCATCTCTTCAACGTTCCTGATTGGAGCGCCCAGATCAACGACGATCAAGGCAATTCCGGACCCCCCCTGCCTTTCTACCTTTAAGCAGAGGGGGGGGTCCAGAATCGGGCGCGCAGCTTCCCAACGGTCGAGATCTAAACGCTCGGATCAACGACACTCACGCGATCCCATCCTTCTCAGGTGATCTATGTTTAGCCAACGTGGGCCCTTCCCCCGTTATCTCATCCCCTGCTCCCACCACTTATTTCCTTTTGCCATGTGTCTTCCCCTGCCGCCTCTCTCACACCTCATTGCTTCTTATTACCCCCCCCACGGTTTTGGCACCACCACTCCCCTTCTGCGTCCAACCCTTCGTGTTGGCCTCCACGCTATTCATCGGGCCGTTCAGTTAATCCAGGTGGAAACACGAGGGGCCTTCCACGTCACAAAGGTGCCGAGTTGGTCGGGCTGTCCTCAATCCCAATAAAGCAGTTATTGAAGCAGTTAGTGGTGGTTAGACATCGCTTCCGCCATAATGGGAAAGTCCGACGATGAGTTAAGAGCACGTCGATTCATCTACGAAACTGTCAGGAGTTCGATTGCGTCCTCCGTAGGTGCACGACCATTCAGAGATTGCTGGTGTAGATTGTCAGAGGCCATGCAGACGCAAATCTTTTAATGTAGCGTCTCGATTTTGTTGCAGCTATTGTTCTAAGTATATGTAGGCGATTTCGCCATTTTTGTATCTATCGATGGTTGAACAAAGCTCCCGGTTGTAAAACTTTAATGAAGCACTGTTATCTCTGGTTATGTATGAAATCTTGAAACTTCTTGCCTTATGGATGTCAGTTTCTTTCATGTGTTTGTTGAAACTGTGTTAGAGCAGCTCGGAATTGGAGAATCCAGTCGAGTTGTAGCTGTTATAGGATGATGTAGAGTTTGATCACTATAATAGTCGCACTATCTTTAATCAGTCCTTGTGATTTTCCTAACGCTGAACGACTTGGAATTGGAGAATCTAGTGAAGTCTCTTTTTCAATATCTCAAAGCCCTAAACCAGAGGATCTCGCATTTGGGGTTTTTCCTCTATGAATTACTGAAAGCCTCTTGCATGAAGTAGTTTGTTCACTCTTCTTATCATGTCTTTCCCCTGTTCACCTTTTAATCAACCCGCTGACTGAAGTTAGATCAAGACCTCCTTTGTTTCTCACGTGCCAGACACAGTCTCTGAGTTAGAGTAATATCTTCCTGAGTCTCTATCCATTTGATCACCTATTAAAAACCATTGTGACATAAAACTGATGGGTGTCGGGCTCTGCTCCTACTGCAATCCAGGAGTGACTTCCGACGCTAACATTTCTGGCGCCGCTGCCAGGGACGAAGTTGAATATTTTCCCCGGGATTGAACGACAACGATTAACTGATTCTGAAGGTGCATCAGATATCAAAATTATCAAGATTGTTGTTGTGCACCTGGTGAATCCATTGTGACGACTCCGCTGGGGAGAACCTGCTCTATCAATTGTGGCTTTCAGAGGCAGACATACGCGGTCTCATCCATAGCTGCCCCTAGCTACACCTGAAACCGATCCAGAGGTGGTTCTCAGAAAAGGAAAGGCCCCTGAAGAAGAAGCTTCCACTGCTGAAACAGGTAATCCACCATCTCCTTCTGTAAGAACTTCGTTTTCTCCTGCTCAGTTTTCTAATAGACCTCCTTCAGAAGTTTTCCGTTTCCTAAATTTTGGGAGTGTTCCTGTTGAGTTTTCCCCTCCTGGTCTGGGATTGGAGGGAGAAATTTTTGTCACTCCCCTCTCCTCTGAAGTTGTACCTTGGCGTAGACCCAGGACCAAAAAAGATTTCCCCACTCATACACAAGGAGGAGCACCTGCTGACTTGATCTCATTATCTTTCTCCTTAAACCTGCTCTTGTTTCCCACTCCACTTCGAGACTCATTTCCCACAGCCCCTTCGCGAACTCCTTCTCCTCCAAGTTCTCCTCCACCTAATATTCCTATGGCTGGTGCTAATCACCCTATGAACAGAATGGAAGCTATTATAGCTGCTAGGTATGCTCCCCTTGTGTTACCTCAGCCCCTCAATTCCCTCCCAGCAGATGGTTACCTCAAGCAACTACCCAAGTTCACGGGCGAGGGGGACGTAACTGCAGATGAACACCTAGAAGCCTTTTACAGTTTCATAGATGATAATGTCATCATGCATGCAGACATATGGATGAGAATTTGTGTCCACAGCCTCCAAGGCGAGGCTAGAAAATGGTTCAAGGCCCTGCCTCCTGGATCTATTGATGGGATCAAAGCACTAGACAATGCCTTTTTGAGACAATGGAGAGATAAAAAGGATTTCATGTATTACATGACAGAGTTTGGGTCATTGAAGAGAAAGGAAGTAGATTCTGTCTCCGACTTCTCCAAGAGATTTAATAAAATGTACAACAGAATCCATGCTGAGATAAAGCCCTCCGAAGCCTTTGCAAAGATCACCTACTCCAGCGCTTTTGATCCTGATTTCTACTTACTGCTAAGGGAGAGAAGAGCTGCTACGCTGGCCCACATGCAAGATGCGGCCATGGAGGTAGAATCTAACATATTGACTGTCAACCGACTCAGGAACGTAGGTGATAGAAATACGTCCAAGAACAGGCATGAAGCTTCCTCATCCAGTTCCTCTCCCCTGCCCCATCAGACAGATGAGACAACTAGAGAAATAACATCGCTTGCTGCCAAGATGGAGAGGTGGGAATTAGAGGGGAAGCCCATGTACAAAAATCCCCAGAACACTGATAATAGAGGTGTCAAACGACCTATTAACAATATGCCTCAGGTTTTCCCGAGGGAACAAAGGGGAAAAGACAAAGAAGATCAAAGGGTTCAAACCCCCCTCCAAAACAACCTAGTTGATCATGAGAAAAGAGAGGAGATAGACGAGTTTGGCCCTGAAATTCACTGTATTGAAGAAACTCCCCATTTTCCCCATTTGACGCGGTCCGCATATGAAGAATCCCTAATGAGTGCTCAAATTCATGAGTTAGGGAAAGAACAAAGGGCCGGTCACACCTCTAACAGATATAATCTCAGGTCGAGAAGGAAAGAATGAGACTTTGACAGCCCAGACCAACCCCTCATAGTAGAAAGACCTACTAGATCTGCAGCAGCCGCTACTAAAGATAAAAGAGCTCAGAGCACTTTGCCAACAGTCAAAGAACCCGTCACCGAGGTAAGGGAAGCTCTTAAGCCCATTCCATCCTTTAATTTTGAACATGAAATTCAAAAGATCAAGATCCCCGTTCCCCTCTCAGAGCTAGTTGAAAACGAAGATTTTAAAAGATTCCTCTCCAAGCTGCTACAATCCGAGTCCCCCCAGCCCCCCTCTGACTCAGTAAACCTTCAAGATGAGAAGCCAGCCGTCATCTTAGGCCCCATGGTAGAAGACAAAGATGACTCATCCCCTCCCTTCTACACATCCCTGAACATACATGATAAAGTGCTGCACAACTGCCTCATGGATTCAGGGGCTTCCCATAACCTTATGCCAAAAATAGTCATGGAAGAATTGGGACTGGAGGTGACGAGAACTTATCATGATTTATATTCTTTCAATTCAAGGAGAGTGTAGTGTCTAGGAGTCATCAAAGACCTAGTGGTTTCCCTGTTTCAACTGCCCATGAAAAGTGTGGTCATGGATATTGTGGTAGCCGACATTCCCCCCAAATTTGGTATGTTGTTGTCAAGGTCTTGGATTAAAAGACTTGGAGTAACATTACATATGGACCTCACATATGCCACTATTCCAGTCTTCGGAGGGGAACACAGGAGGTTGTACAGAGAGGCCCAGCTAGCCTATATTGTCAGTGATGAAGCAAACCCCACTAACCACCCCATCTTTGCACTTGATACCGACTTAGGGTCTAGTTTGTTACAGATCACTGGAACTCCTGAGGCCCCTTTACAGGTAAGAAAGAATCCTATTCTTAATCAACAGATACCACCTCCATTCACCTCTGTCTGGAAGATGTTCTTTGAAGGAGATTCCTCCAGTATGGGTGCTGGCGCTGGAGTGATTTTCATATCGCCCTGCCAAGAGACTATATCCCTGTCATACAAACTGGAATTTGAAACTACCAACAATGTGGTGGAATACGAAGCTCTTGTTCTGGGTATGAGGGCTGCAAAAGAAATGGGAATTGAAGAGGTGTCTGTGTTCGAATATGCAGAATTGATAATCCAATAGGTCAGGAATGTTTATCAGGCTAAGCATCCTCGGCTCAGGAGTTATAGGAATGAGGTATGGGACCTGATTGATAACTTCTTCTCAGCCTTCAACATTACTTTTGTCCCAAGGGAAGAAAATACCTCGACCGACTTCTTAGCCGTCTTGGCGAGTCTGTTCAAGGTCCCTCTGCCGCCAAAGATCTATGGTGAGGTCGAAATAAGATACAAACCATCCATCCCGGACAATGTAAAGCACTGGGAGGTATTTGAGGACGACCTTGAAATCAAAAAAATTCTTGAGACCGTCGATGAGATTTCGGCATTGCACATTGATCGGGATCCCGATCTGGAGGGTGAACCTCACCCTGAGGTGTTTGCAAATAAAATTGCTAATCACCAGATTATTCAGCTGTCTAGCAATCACATTCCAAGGGGACTAGTCCCTCTAGAAAGGTTGTTTGACAAGAATGATGTGGCAGTAAAGGGTGGTGTTTCGAATGAAGATGTTGACACGGCTTAATGCAACGTGGGCACACGGGAGAAGCCTAGGTTCGTCAAATTATCAAGCAGTTTGACCAAACAACAGAGGGCAGAATATACTGAGTTGCTGAAAGAGTTTGCTGATGTGTTTGCATGGACATACAAAGACCTCAAGACTTATGACACGTCTGTCATTGAACACAAGATTCCACTGAAAGAAGAGGCTAAGCCATTCAGGCAGAAACCGAGACAGGTAAATCCCATGCTGCTACCTATCATGGAGAAAGAAGTGAAGAAGTTGCTAGATGCCCAAATTATCGTCCCTTTGAGATATTCTGATTGGGTGGCCAATTTGGTCCCAGTAAGAAAGAAAAGAGGAGAAATCAGACTCTGTGTCGATTTTAGGAACTTGAACAGGAGCTCAAGGAAGGACAATTACCCCCTGCCCAATATGGAACACATACTGCAGAGGGTAACTGGCGCGGCCAGGATATCCATGATCGACGGTTTCTCTGGCTATAATCAAATATCAGTCATACCTGAGGACAGAGAAAAAATGACCTTCACCACTCCTTGGGGCACATTCATGTATGCCAAAATGCCTTTCGGATTGATGAATGCAGGGGCAACATTTCAACGAGCCATGGACATAGCCTTTATCGGGGAGAAAGATAAGTTTGTGGTAATCTACCTGGATGATATAACAGTCTTCTCCAGGTCTGACAAAGAACACTGCAGTCATCTAAGGAAAGTTTTTATGAAGTGTCGGAGGTTTGGCCTATCTTTAAATCCCAGAAAATCTTTGTTTGCTATGAAAGAGGGGAAGCTATTAGGCCATATAGTATCGGAAGGAGGAGTGAGGATTGATCCTAGCAGGGTTGAGGCAATTCAATCCCTATCGCTTCCTAGATCCAAAAAGGAAGTTCAAGCCTTCTTAGGGAAGATTAATTTATTGAGAAGATTTGTCTCAAATTTTGTTGAGTTGGTAAAAAATATCACAGCCATGCTCAGAAAGGGAAATGAAGTAAAATGTACCGATGAACCCATGGAATCTTTCATCCAAATAAAAAGAGCATTGACTGAGACTCCTGTACTAATCAGTCTCGACTATTCCAAGGAGTTCCTAATTTTCTCTTTTTCTTCTTTTGATACAATAGCAACGGTTTTGTTGCAAAGAAATGGGGAAGGGTGAGAACAACCCATTGCCTTCTTCAGCAAGGAATTAAGAGATGCAGAGACCAGGTATGAAATCATGGAAAAACAGGCTTATGCCTTAGTAAAGGCCCTCAAAGCTTTCAGGATCTATGTCCTGCACTCAAAGGTGATATCATACGTTCCTTCAGCTTCTGTGAAGGACATCCTTATACAGCCTGACATGGATGGGAAAAGAGGGAAGTGGATTGTCAAGATCCTAGAATTTGATCTGGAGATTAAGCCCACCAAGTTAATAAAGGGATAGGGTTTAGCCAAGTTGCTGGTTGAATCCAATTGCAAAGCCTTGGGGATTAGCTACATCAACACCTGCTCAAAAATTCAGCAAGTTGAGTCATCCAATAAGAATTCTCAGGGTGTCTTATCACTAGCAGCATGCCCCTGGTACAAGGATATCTTGTACTTTCTGCAAGAATTGAAGCCTCCTGATGGAATGGGAAAAAGCAAGGCAAGAGCTTTAAAGCTCAAAGCAGTGAGATACTGCCTCATTGACCAAGCCTTGTATTGGAAGGACCCTCTAGGGGTATTTTTAAGGTGTCTGGACCCACAGGAGGCCCAGAAGGTTATGTTTGATTTCCATAGCGGTCTCTGCAGAGGCCATCATTTCTGGAAGACCATGGCTCATAAGATCCTCCGGGTTGGATATTACTGGCCCACTTTATTCCCTGATGTCTACAGAGAAGTCAGAGCTTGCACCAAATTCCAAAAGTTCTCAGGGAAGCAACAACTCAAATCTCTGCCATTAAAGCCTATAGTAGTCTCCGCACCTTTTCAACAGTGGGGATTGGACTTCATCGGAGAAATTCATCCTCCCTCAAGTGGCCAACACAGATGGATCCTGAATGCAATAGACTATTTCAGCAAGTGGATAGAAGCTGTCCCCACCAGGAGCACATTTCACAAAGTAATTATCAGCTTCCTAGAAGACATCTTAGCCAGATTTGGTTGCCCTAGCAGGATTTTCACTGACAATGCCGCCTCTTTTAGGTTTGAGCCCCTAGTCAAGTTCTGTGAACAGTATGGGATTTCAGTGATTCACTCTACCCCCTATTATCCTCAAGGGAATGGACTGATAGAGGCTTCAAATAAAATCATGATCAAGCTCATTAAGAAATTGTTGGAAGATAATAAAAGGGCCTGGGATTCAAAGCTCAAATTTTCTCTATGGGCTGATCGGGTAACAACAAAGAAGTCCCTGGGCATCTCACCTTTCCAACTTGTTTATGGGACAGAGGTTGTTTTCCCTACTCAACTCGCCTTATCTGTGGCGAATTTCCTTCAAGACCTTGAAGAAGAGCCTGACCATATGGTCAGAAGGATTCATCAGATGGTGGAAGTACAACAGATCAGGGAGCAGGTCATGAATAGGGCCTACAATCATCAGCAGAAGATCAAGCAGGCTTTCGACAGGAAGAGCAGAAAGAAAGAATTCGAGCAGGGTGATCTGGTGCTCAAATGGGATGCACCCAGGCAGGACAGGGGCAAGCACAATAAATTTGATGCCCTCTGGTTTGGGCCTTTCAAGATCCTTGAAGTATTTTCAAACAACACTTATATGTTGCAGGATCTGGAAGGCAAAGAAGTTTTTAGTGGCCCAGTAAATGGGCATTTCTTGAAAAAATGTTTTTTGTGAGCCGTAGTTGGCTCTTTTTGTTTTTTTGTAAATATTGTTTTTGTTTTCAGCCTAATAAATGACTCCATAGCCCAACAGCAAGGCACTGAATCTGCAAAAGAGTTCTTAGAGCATCACAGGGACGACTCTATCCCCCATGGAGCGAGATGTTAGCGATATTTCTTGTAAGGGGGTTAGAATGCAAAGGAATGGGTTAAAAACCCACTTATCCTAAGTTTGGAATGCTAATGCGCCTATGGTAAGCGACAAGCAAGTCTGGGCGGCAAAGATTAGCGCGCCCGGATCAACGGTGCATATAGGATTCCAGACCCCCCCGCCTTTCTACCTTTAAATGGAGGGGGGGGTCCAGAATCGGGGGCGCATCTCTTCAACGATCCTGATCAGAGTGCCCGGATCAACGACGATCAAGGAAATTCCGGACCCCCCCTGCCTTTCTACCTTTAAGCAGAGGGGGGGGGGGTCCGGAATTGGGCATGCAGCTTCCCAACGGCCGAGATCTAAATGCCCGGATCAACGGCGCTCACGCGATACCATACTTCTCAGCTGCTCTATTTTTATCCAACGTGGGCCCTTCCCCCATTATCTCATCCCCTGCTCCCACCACTTATTGCCTTCTACCATGTGTCTTCCCCTGCCGCCTCTCTCACACCTCATTGCTTCTTATTCCCCCCCCCCACGGTTTTGGTGCCACCACTCCCCTTCTGCGCCCAACCTTTCATGTTGGCCTCCACGCTATTCATTGGGTCGTTCAGTTAATCCAGGTGGCAGCATGAGGGGCCTTCCACGTCACAAAGGTGCCGAGTTGGCCAGGCTGTCCTCAATCGCAATAAAGCAGTTATTGAAGCAGTTGGTGGTGGTTAGACATCGCTTCCGCCATAATGGGAAAGTCCGACGACGAATTAAGAGCACGTCGATTCGCCTACGGAATTGTCAGGAGTTCGATTGCATCCACCGTAGGTGCACGACCATTCAGAGATTGCTGGTGTAGATTGTCAGAGGCCATGCAGACGCAAAGATTTTAATGTAGCATCTCGATTTTGTTGCAGCTGTTGTTCTGAGTATATGTAAGCGATTTCGCCATTTTTGTATCTATCGATGGTTGAGAAAAGCTCCTGATTGTAAAGCTTTAATGAAGCACTGTTATCTCTGGTTATGTATGAACTCTTGAGACTTCTTGCCTTATGGATGTCAATTTCTTTCATGTCTTTGTTCAAACTGTGTTAGAGCATCTCGGAATTGGATAATCCAGTCGAGTTGTAGCTGTTATAGGATGATGTAGAGTTTGATCACTGTAATAGTCGCAATGTCTCTAATCAGTCCTTGTGATTTTCCTAACGCTGAATGACTTGGAATTGGAGAATCCAGTCAAGTCCCTTTTTCAGTATCTCGAAGCCCTGAACCAAAGGATCTCGCATTCAGGGTTTTTCCTCTACGAATTACTGAAAGCCTCTTGCCTGAAGTAGTTTGTTCACTCTTCTTATCAAGTCTTCCACCTGTTCACCTTTTAATCAACCCGCTGACTGAAGTTAGATCAAGACCTCCTTTGTTTCTCACGTGCCAGACACAGTCTCTGAGTTAGAGTAATATCTTCTCGAGTCTCTATCAATTTGATCACCTATTAAAAACGACCGTGACATAAAACTGATGGGCGTAGGGCTCTGCTCCTGCTGCAATCCAGGAGTGACTTCCGACGCTAACACAGGGTGCAACCCTGAAAGCCAAAAAGCCTGTGTTGATTTCGGAGATAACCGGTACATCTTTTTTCTGAACAGTTGGAGCCTATGCGTGGGATCTCTGCACACCTCGTGCAATCCCGAAACCAAAACTGTGAAGACTATCCCGTGTTTGCTGAACCAGTTTGGGAAGCATGTGTCTGTGTTCCCAATTGACTGTTGTGGCCACGCAGCGCTGGACTGCGCGGGGCTTACTGGCCAGTGTAAGTCTGTGTTGAACCTGTGTGAAACCTCTCTCTAGGTGAGTGAGGTGATTGTTGTTGGAAGAGGCAGGTTGTCAGGCCTATGAGCAACTCTTTCTAGGAGAGAGAGTTTGCTGGGAAGTGGTTTCTTCCAGAGAGTGTCCAACACCAGCTTCGGGCTCTGAGACTTCCTGATCCGGCCTATTGCCGAGACCCAGAGAGGGAGGTGTAGCACCGATGGACTGTGCTTGTGAAGGTGTATACTCCCGGACGGAACAGGCATGTGGGGAATGAGAGTTTGGGAGTAGTGGGCGTAAGATGGCATCATGGGAAGAATTCTTCCAGTCATTATGTGTTGTTTTCCCTGTAACCTCAGCCTAGCCTAGGATTCCATTCCTTGGGGTGGAGCTTAGTCCCATCTCAGGGGTGACCCACTGCTGAGCTGATGAGTAGTGTGGTCTAAGGCTGGGAGGTTCGTGGAAGGCCTGCATTTGGTTGGTGAAATTGCCACTGTTGCAAAGATAAGTATCTGATTATGCTTTAATCATGTTTTGCATGACTGTGTTACTTATGTATCATGTTTTCCACTATGTATATGAATTAATATGAAAAGCTAATTGCTTGTTGATTATGGCAGTAATTCATATGAATACTCTGTGTTGAATGTGTTTATTGTTTAAATGCATGTGGGTTAAACAAAATCTGTATGAGTTATGTACAAAGTGGTGTTATAGTCTTCTTTTAAGAGCAATTAAACCTTCATAGCAGAAAAGGTGTGCTACAGTTTGGTATCAGAGCGCGAGAAAGCCCAGAGTTCCAAAATGGGTGTGCCACAGCTGCCCACTGGAAGTAGGGTGGATTTCTCCGATAAAGTCTAGGTCCCATTGCTAGAAAGGTCCTGAAACAACTACAGACTTTAAATGCATGGACTTGAGCTGTTGCTTTCCTAAAAATATTTGGCATGGGATACAGGCTCTAACTCCTCTATAAACATCAATGAACAAGGTGGGCTAGTAGTACCCAGCCCTGAGAATTTTGTGGGTTGTAGTCTTCCAGGAATGGTGCCCCCCACATAGGCCGCTGTGAAATTCGACCATGATCTTGTCGGCCTCTCGTGGATCCATGCATTTTAAAAGCACTCCCAGGGGGTCTTTCCAGTATAAAATTTAATCGATAAGGCGGTACCTGACTGCCTTAAGCTTCAGAGATCTTGCTTTGTTTCTTTCCAGGTCATCTGGGGGCCGCAACTTCTGCAGAAAATATATGACATCCTTATACCAAGGACATTGAGCCAACAAGGGTTCTGTTTGAGGGTCTACGTCGGACAACTGATTCTGTTGATTTTCTGATTGTGCATCGATGAAATCCAGCCCCAAAGCTTTGCGATTAGCTTCAGCCAACAACTTGGCTAAGCCTTGACCTTTGATCAATTTGGTAGGCCTTATTTCCAAGTCAAATTCCAGGATCTTGGCTATCCATTTACTCCTCTTCCCATCAATGTCGGGTTGTACAAGGATGTCCTTCACAGAGGCTGAAGGAACGTATGCGGTCACTTTTGAGTGCAAGACATGGACCCTGAAAGCTTTGAGAGATTTCACTAAGGCATAGGCCTGTTTCTCCATGATTTCATACCTGACCTCTGCATCTCTTAATGCCTTGTTGAATAAGGCGATGGGTTTCTCTCGCCCTTCCTCATTTTTCTGCAACAAGACCGTTGCTACTGTATCAAAAGAAGCGAAAGAGAAGATTAGGAAATCTTTGGAATAGTCAGGACTGATAAGCATAGGTGCCTCAATCATTGCTCTTTTTATTTGGACAAAAGATTCCATGGGTTCAGCGGTCCATTTCACTTCATTTCCCTTCTTGAGCATGGCTGTGATGTGTTTCACCAGCTCAACGAAATTCGAGATGAATCTCCTCAGAAAATTAATCTTCCCCAAAAAGGCCTAAACTTCCTTCTTAGATTTGGGAAGTGACAGGGTCCGAATTGCCTCCACTCTTCTAGGATCAATCCTCACTCCTTCTGCTGATACTATATGGCCTAATAGCTTTCCCTCCTCCATAGAAAACAAAGATTTCTTGGGATTCAGGGAAAGGCCAAACCTTCGACACTTCAAGAAAACTTTCCTCAGGTGACAACAGTGCTCTTTATTTGACTTCGAGAAGACTGTGATGCATCCAGATAGATCACCACAAACTGATCTTTCTCTCCGATAAAAGCTATATCCATGGCTCGCCGAAATGTGGCTCCTGCATTCATCAACCCAAAAGGCATTTTGGCATACATGAATGTGCCCCAAGGAGTGGTAAAGGTCGTTTTTTCTCTATCCTCAGGCATGATTGATATCTAATTATAGCCAGAGAAACCATCGATCATGGAAATCCTAAATGCCCCGATTACCCTCTGCAATATGTGTTCCATGTTGGGTAGGGGATAATTGTCTTTCTTTGAGCTCCTGTTTAGGTTTATGAAATCGACACAAAGCCTGATTTCTCCACTTTTCTTCCTAACTGGAACCAAATTGGCCACCCATTCGGAATATCTCAAGGGGACAATGATCTGGGCCTCTAACAACTTCTTCACTTCTTTCTCCATGATAGGCAGCAACATGGGATTTATCTGTCTTAGCTTCTGCCTGAATGGCTTATCCCCTTCCTTCAGTGGGATCTTCTGTTCAATGACGGATGTGTCATACATCTTGAGGTCTTCGTAGGTCAATGCAAACACATCAGCAAATTCTTTCAGCAACTCAGCATATTCGGCCCTCTGTTTTGTGGTCAAACTCCTTGACAGCTTGACAAACTTAGGCTCCTCCAGTGTGCCAATGTTGCACTTGGTTGTGTCAACATATTCATCTGAAACCCTACCCTTC
Organism: Picea engelmannii; assembly: GCA_009831015.1. Lineage (NCBI taxonomy): Eukaryota > Viridiplantae > Streptophyta > Pinopsida > Pinales > Pinaceae > Picea > Picea engelmannii. The sequence goes on from ML802487.1 coordinate 721,197, forward strand.
ACTGCCACATCATTCCCATCGAACAATCTTTCTAAAGGAATTAGTCCCCTTGGAATGTAATTGCTAGGTAGATGAACAATCTGGTGGTTACCAATTTTATTTAGAAACACCTCAGGGTGTGGGTCACCTTCCGTGTCAAGATCCTGATCAATGTGCAACGCAAAAAAATCATCAACAAATTGGAGAAATTTTTCGATTTCCAGATCATCTTCGATACCTTCCAATGCTTAACATTGTCCGGTACAGAGGGCCTATATTTTATTTCAACATCAGATTTGACCATAGGGGGTAGAGGAACTTTGAGCAAACTAACTGAGACATCTAAAGAATTGGCTGAAGTATTTTCCCCCCTCGGAATGAAAGAAATGTTAAAGGCCAAGAAGAAACTATCAATCAGGTCCCATACCTCATTTATGTAATTTCTGAGCCGGGGATTATTAGCAAGGTAGGCATTTCTGACTTGTTGGATAATCAACTCAACATCTCCAAATATTGCTATCTCTTTAATTCCCATTTCCTTTGCAACCCTCATACCCAGAACAAGAGCTTCATACTCTGTCACATTGTTGGTGGTTTCAAATTCCAGCTTATATGACAGGGAAATGGTTTCCTGAGAGGGTGACACAAAAAACACCCCAACACCAGCGCCTTCCCTGGAGCAGGCTCCATCGAAAAACATTTTCCAGACGGGGGTGATGGAGGGAGGAAATTCATGAGGAGTGGTGGGCTGATCTCTAAGTTTAAGAGGGGGCTCAGGAGCATGAGTGAGTTGCAGTAATCTGGAACCTAAATCAGTGTCCAAGGCAAAAATGGGATGGTTGGTAGGATTGACTTCATCACTGATTATATAGGACAATTGGCTTCTCTGTATAGCCTCCTATGTTCTCCCCCAAACACTGGGATAGTAGCATAGGTTAGGTCCATCTGCAAAGTTCCCCCCAGTCTTTTAATCCAATATCTTGATAACAACATACCGAACTTGGGGGGGACATCAACCACTACAATATCCATGACCACACTTTTCATGGGCAACTGAAACAGGGTCACGACCAGGTCTTTGATAACCCCGAGACATTGAACTTTCCTGGAGTCAAAGGAATAGAGGTCATGATAGGATTGGGTGAATTTTATCCCTAATTCTTCCATGACCGTTTTGGGCATGAGGTTATGAGAAGCCCCCGAATCCATCAAGAAATTGTGCAGTACCTTGTCATGTATGTTCAAGGAAGTGTATAAGGGAGGGGATGAGTCATTCATGTCTTCTACCATAGGACCTAGAATAATTGCAGGCTTTTCATCTTGCAAATTGATAGAGTCTATGGGAATGCATGAGACATCAGACTGAAAAATCTCAGAGAAGCGTTTCTTGAACCCTTCATGTTTAATCAATTCAGTTAGGGGCACATGGATTCTGATCTTTTGAATTTCATACTCGAAATTGAAAGAAGATGTAAGCTTCAGAATTTCTCTTATTTTTGGAACATGACTCTGGACTATGGGAGAGAGGGGTCGGGGCTTCTTACCTCTATGACTATATGCTACTTCATTGGCAGGCTTCTCCGTTCTAGTGGACTGCTCAGGAACATCAGGTGTTACCTCCTTCTTCTGGGACCTCAGGTCATACCTGCCTTGGCGGCCACTAGTCTTGTTTTCCTTGCTTAGTTCATTTAGCTGACTGTCCATGAGAGACTCCTCGTATGTTGATTGATTCAGATGAGGAAAAGGAGGAGTTTCTCTGAGGCAATGTATTTCAGGATGAAGCTCACCCGTTTCCCCTTCTTCTTCCTTGGCCACAAAATTGTTTTGGAAAGGGGCTTGAATTTTCTGGTCTTCTCTGTCTCTTCCCCTCTCTCTTTGCATAGTCGGGGAAGTGGTATTGTTTGGCCTCCTGAAACCTCCTTTATTTTCGGCGTTCTGAGGGCCCTTGTATGCTTGCCTCCCTTCCACCTTCATCCTCTCCATCTCTGCACACAGAGACTTCACCATTTTGGTCAGTTGATCCACTTGAGGGTGGGGCACCGATGGGCCAGAAGTTGAGGTTTCTGATCTTGCCTTTCTTCTGTCTGCGTCGACCTTGTTCCTCAGTCTATCAGCTGCTAATACATTGGATTCCACTTCTATGGCCGCATCTTGCATTTGAGCTAAGGAGGTGGCTCTTCTTTCTCTCAATAAAAGACAGAAATCGAGGCCAAACACACTAGCATAAGAAATCTTGGCCGAGGCCTCTGAGGGTTTTATTTCGACAGGAATTTTACTATACATCTTATTGAATCTTTTGGAGAAGTAAGAGACAGAATCTCCTTCCATCTTCTTCAAAGACCCAAACTCTGTCATGTAATACATGAAATCCTTTCTATCTCCCCACTGCCTCACGAAAACACTATCCAGGGCTTCGATCCCAACGATAGATTCGGGGGCCAATCCTCTAAACCATTTCCTCACTTCGCCATCCAGGCTCTGGACGAAGACTCTCATCCAAACATCTTCATTTTCAATGTTCAGGTTGTCTGCATAACTCTAAAAAGCATCCAGATGCTCTTCCGCAGTTACATCCCCTTCCCCAGTGAACTTGGTCATGTATTTCAAGTAATCTCCAGCAGGGAGAGGATTCATAGGATGAGGTAGGATTAAGGGAGCATATCTGGCAGCGACTATGGCGTCCATTCTATTTAGAGGGGGATTAGAACCAGCCATAGGAATATTAGGTGGAGGAGAACTTGGAGGGGAAGGAGTTGGCAAAGGGGCTCCTGGGAATGAGTCTCGGAGTGGGATGGGAAACAAAAGGGGATTTAAGGAGAAGGCTAGCGGGCTTAAGTCAATAGATGCTCCTATTTGTGCAGGAGTGGTAACAATAGTAAGAGGAGGAGTGGAGAAATCTTCTGCAGTCCTGGGTCTACGCCAAAGTACAACTTCAGAGGAGAGGAGTGACAAGGGATTCTCCCTCCAATCCCAGACCGGGAGGGGAAAACTTAGCAGGAACACTCCCGAAATTTAGGAAACGGGAAACCTCGGAAGGAGGTCTGTTAAGAAACTGAGGAGGAGAAAATGGAGTTCCTACAAAAGGAGAGTTTGGATTACCTGGTTCGGCGGTGGAAGCTTCTTCTTCAGAGGCCTTTCCTTTCCTAAGAACCACCTCTGGATCAGTTTCAGGTGTAGCTAGAGGTAGTTGTGGATGAGACCGCGTGTGTCTACCTCTAAAAGCCACAATTAATACAACATGTTCGCCATAGTGGAGTTGTCACAATGGAGTCACCAGGTGCACAGTAGCAATCTTCAAAGGCTCTGATACCTGATTCACCTTCAGAATCAGAGGCTCAATGTCGTTCAATCCCGGGGAAAATTATCAACTTCGTCCCCGACAACGGCGCTAGAAATGTTAGCGTCAAAAGTCACCCCTAGATTGCAGTAGGAGAAGAGACCGACGCCCATCAGTTTATGTCACGATTTGTTTAATGGGGTGATCGAATGGAAGTTAACTCAAAGCGATGTGGTTCTAACTCTGAAACTAGGCCAGGCATGCATGGGCAAGTGAGGTCTTAGATAACTTCAGACAATGAGTTGTAGTAAGGTTGAGTAGGGGGAAGACTTGTATCAGAGAGATGCAAAGGTCTGTCGTTAACATCAGGTTTCTAACAGACTATAGGAGAATACATCTAAACACAAGATCTTCTTACATTCAAACGCAGAAAACCAGAGAATACAATAATGCCATAATAAATCCTTTATCACAACATAATTTCCATAATTTGTGTGAATCAGTCGATCACGAACTCTCTCAGCATGAGATGAAAACTAGATGGGATGAGAAGATTGTCTGTCATTAAACAAGAAATCTTACATACAGATGCATAACCAGAGAACTAGAGTGTTTGTTAAAAATTTACAATCGGGAGCTTCGCTCTACCATCGATAGATTAAAAAAATACAAAGACTGAGTCTATATACTCAGAAAAATTGCCTAACTGAGGTGTCCTCAGTCTTCCAAGGCTTGGTGTCCCTTCAACCGAATTCAGATGGATATCATTCGTCAAACGCCACCTTAATTGCGCATGGTTCCTGTAAGGGGAGTAGCTGAGCCAGTAAATGCCGAGTTAGCGTGTGCAGACCTCCTCTGGCTAGTTGAGGACTCGGCATGGCTTCTTTGGAAAAATGGGTATACAGGACCCTCTCGAGTAGACCGCTTTCCAAACCGTCCATACCTTACACTTAATGCATGAGGAGAGGTTTCAACCGCCCCTTCTCACCCTTATTTATTCCAAGAGAAAACCAGAATTGAAGTCGCATCAGATGGCACCTGGACATCGCGATGAACCTTTCGGCGACTAGACCTGATGCCTTTGGCCCCCTTTTTATAGCTCTTTTCATTTTTCAAGTGACCACGAGCTGTGACCCTACGTTTATTCTTAAAGGCGCTTTCGGCGTTCGTGAATAGGAAGGGGCTGATCCTTGCTTCTTAAAATTGCGATGAGCGAAACGCCGAGATGGCTTGATTGGGTGCCACACGTCCCCTTAGATCTGACGGTCCTGAACTCACTCGGTGATGTTGTGGGCCCGGGTCCTAGACACTCCCGGCACCTCGCGCATCAGGAATATGAAGGAGCTGCTCCTTGTGCTTCGGAGTCGCGATGAGCGCAAAGGCGAGGGGCCTAATCGCGCACCACGTGTTCCTTTTGGATGGACGGCTGGGACGACTCCGTGACACTGCGGGCCCGACTTTGGTCGCCTTCGGCGCTTTCGGGGTTCGGGGTTTCGAGATATAGGACAACATGGAACCTTCACCCTTCGAACTCCCGAATGCCGAAACGCCGACGCGACTAGATCTCGCGCCACGCGTCCTCTGGATGGACGACTGCTATCTTTCCCTGCACACAATATGGGCGCTATCCATTGCACTAACCTCGACGCAACTTCGCTAACCGCGATTTCCCGCCAACCATTGATCTATTCCTTTGGATGAATCCTGACCATTGAAATCAGACTGCTCGCTCGCTTGATTTAAGCCCAAAATGGACTTCTTCTGTGAGCTGCGCTTGGCGCTTATCACGCCACTTGTAAACCTGATCACTCTTGTGCTTCGGACGAGAAATGTTACTAACAGGGAGATTTGGGGTTCCACATCTGGTCGATCAGAGGGAAGTGTCATCAACTAGTTGAAGAAAAGGTTCTTGAGGGATAACATCACTATCATTTTCTGAAATATCCTTGGAAGTGGCCATAAATATTTTCTACTCCTTCCATTTGTGCCCAAGAAAATATTTTTCATCAAAATTGTAGTAGATACATTTAAGTTAACGTTTTTCCATTTCAACACGAGTTAATTTATGGTTCTTGAGAGGAGGAGAGGGAAGAGAGGGGTTGGTGGGATGAGGATTGGGAATAATGGATTTTATTTATTTATTTTCTATCTACTACTTTTATATTTTAGTGTCTTAGTTTTGGTGTATCTGCAACGGTGATCCATGCAACAATTCTCATTGTGGGTTGGGCTCAACATTATCCCGATCTCCTTATATGAGGTCATTGAAGGCTTAGCTTAAATACTCTCCTTTCCATATTGTATTCATGTAACAATAAATATAGTTAGATAGTGAGTAGATTAGCTACAATTGGGAGGCTAAAGCTATGATGGTAGTAAGTCTTAGCTTATAGGGAAAGTGCACAAGACTATTTATGGTAATTATCTTCAATTAATAAAATGGACTCTTATTATTTGTCCATTTTTTCATGTGACATGAAATGAAGACATATTTGATGTGTATGAATCTATTGTTTATTTGTAGTACTTCGTATATATTACATCGACATGTTTCCATGTGTTTGTTTTGAAATATCACAAGGCCTAAATTTCAATGAGGTAGGTGAATAACAATCAATAGTTGGAAGCATGTGGCCACATGTGCCACACAATCACGATACACGTGTATGGTTCTTGGGGCATTGATCAAAGATAAAGAAGGCCACCAATTTGTTGGAAATATTGGTGTGATTTGTACATGTGGCATCTAATATTATGTTAGTACTACATTTAGTTAGGCATTAAATATAGCTAAGGCTATTATTTATTGTTATACTAGGTTATGGTTATGATCAACCTAGTCAACTTTGATACATAATTCACTAACCCTTTTGGGAGTGCATCCTATTTATGTGGGCTGATAACCCTTCTTGGGAGGAAGCCCTAATTGAATTCTATGTAATTATAAATCAAATATCATACATAATTTCATTTTTTCGATTACATCTCTCTAAAGAGAGCAAACGAATCTGTAAATGCATTTAGGTGCATATTTTTTCCTTCTTTTGTTTGCAAATTGCATTTTTTTGGACGTGGATCATGAAATGAGCTAGTGTAGTGATAATGGTTGGTATGTCATTTAAGATTTTTGATGGGAATAATGGATTAATGGCAACTCTATATTCAAAGGAAAATCTACTCAAATATATTATGAGTGCCATGCCAACAAGCTTGACGAGAGAAGATTGCTTATCATCGTTACCAAGAGCCATGGTTGCAGGGTTTGTCAGAACCGATAAAGAATTTTAGGTCAAAGGTATACATATATGTAGCGCACCTTTTCTGGCTACCAAGGTTTAAACGCTATTAAAAGAAGACTATAACACCACTTTGTACATAACTCATACATGTATTATAATTCCCATGCATTTAAACAAATAAACACATTCTACATAGAGTATTCATATGAGTTACTGCCATAATTAACAATCAATAGCATTTTATACTAATTCATATACACAGCGGGAATCATGATAACATAAGCAGTAGAGTCATGCAAAACATGATTAAAACATAATCAGATACTTATCTTTTACCAGTGGTAGAATCCACCGACCAAGTGCAGGCCTTCCACGAACCTCCCAGCCTTAGACCACACTGCTCATCAGCTCAACAGTGGGTCACCCACAAGATGGGACTAAGCTCCACCCCAAGACAAGGAATCCTAGGCTAGGCTGAGGTTACAGGGAAAACAACACACAACCACAAGGAAGGGATTCTCTCCAAGGAACCTCCCACACTCACTACCCACAGACCCTCATTCCCCACATGCCTGTTCCACCCCAGGAGTATACACCTTCTCTGTCACCTGGACAATCCTTCGACTATTAATCTCCCTTGCCTTGGGTTACAGGAACATGCCGGATCGGAAGTATCCAGGATCTATGGTAGCTACAAGGTTCCTTCCAGGAGTGTTTTCCTTCCTCTGCGCACTCTCTCACTTGGAGGGAGTCGCTCACAGGTCCAACAACCTGTTCTTCAAACTTCAAACACCTCTCTCACCTGGAGAGAGTGTTGTACAAACTGGCCAACAAGCCACATAGGATCAAACACTACACGTCCACCACAATCCACGAGAATCCAAACACAAACACCCCAAGGCAGCTCCAGATAGGTGCAACAGTATAACCAAGCTTAGCAGGGACGGGACACTTCCGTTTTCTCAATTTGGAAACATGGAATAGACTCACACTCCCAATTCTCAGGGCCAGACACAGACTTTTCTAATCACAGGGACACACGGAGGTTCTTTGCAGGAGTCGGGTTGGTAGTACCATCCAGGGCTCCGTACGCGTTCAAACAATCGGGTAGAATGGAGGAGGAACCCTTCTCACGACTCACCCTGGCCGTTTTATTCGCATGCGTCAGGGCTGACACTTGTCACCCATGAAACTGCATGCGTTCTACCAGCACGCATCTCCCTTGTATGTTCTACCCTTGCCAGAAACTTAGGATAAAACATAAAATGCACATGTCTTTTGGGATAATATTAAAATATTATTCCCAGGCTTAAGCCCCCTAGGCTTAGCCCCCTAGGCTCAACCCTTAGCCCCTTTTCCCACCTTCCAACCCCTAATTCCTTTCCCACTCTATGGATGCTTAGTCCCCCTTCACTCATTCATCATAGTCGGTCTGCACATGGCGGTGTTTATATTTTATTAATTGTTCTGCGTGATTACAAATACAATAGCAGGCTCCTGGCCTTCAACACTCAGGCTCCCTGGCCTAACAAACACATAAGCCTCCAGCTTATAAAAACTTGGCTCACCAACCTATAAAACATAATTACAATTCATTTCAGACATGGTTTACAACGGGGTTTGGCCTTGGGGACACTACAACCCCCCTCCCCTTATTTCTGCACTGTCCTCAGTGCAACTTTACACAACATCTGCAAGCTTTTCAAAAAAATTCAAAAATATGCGGGTACTCTGCCAGGATAACATATGCATGCTCCCATGTCGCGTCCTCGGGACCGTACCAGGTCCACTGGACCTTTACAAGCTCTATGACTCGATTCCAGAGCTGTTTTCTTTTCCTTTCCAATATGCGTACATGATGCACTTGCAGGACACCTTCTGGTTCCACCTGAATCACATTCCAATCAATAACATGATTAGCATCAGGTACGTATTTCTTAAGCAGTGAAACATGAAACACATTATGTACAGTCATAGATGCAGGTAATGCAAGCATGTATGCAACCGGCCCAATCCTTTCCAGGATCTCAAATGGCCCACAAAATCTTGCTGCCAACTTGGCGCAACTTCCCAGCCTCAGGGAACTCCTATTGGTTTTCACTTTCAGGAAAACATGGTCAACCACTTTGAACTCTCTATGGGTTCTGTTACTATCCGCGTAACTTTTATGCCTGTCCTGGGAAACTTTTAGATTATGTTTAATTCTTATCATTTGGTCTTCCATCTCTTTGAGTAGCTCAGGCCCAACTACTACTCTGTCAGTTGGATTATCCCAGCTCACTGGAGTGTTGCACTTTCTTCCATAAAGCGCTTCGAATGGGCTCATCTTCAATGATGCATGATACCCATTATTGTAGGCGAACTCTACCAAATGCAGGTAGTCTTCCCACCTTGATGGTTTATCCATCACATACATTCTCAACATGTCTTCTATTACTCCGTTCACTCTCTCTCTCTGTCCATCAGACTTGGGATGATAGGCTGTACTAAAGTTCAGATTCGTTCTGAATCCTTTGAACAGTCCCTTCTAGAAATTCAAAGTGAATTTCGGGTCCCGATCAGACAATTGTCTTAGCAATTCCATGCAATCATGCAACTTCTTTTAGGAAAATGTCAGCAACATCTGCTGCTCTGTGGGTGGTTTTCAGTGGACTAAAATGGCCAGCTTTAGTAAGCTTGTCCACCACCACCATGATTGAATCATGCTGCTTGCTGGTTCTAGGTAGTCCGGTGATAAAATCCATTGTTACGACGCCCCATTTCCACTCCAGAATGGGTAAAGGCTGCAGCAACCCTGCTGGGTGCCTGTGCTCAACCTTAACCTTTTGGCACTCCATACATCTGGCGATGTATTCAGCGATTTATTTCTTAAAACCCGGCCAAAAATAATGGCTTTTGACTGCTGCCACAGTCTTCTGATATCCAGGATGTCCAGCATAAGCCACGTTATGCATCTCTTTTAGAATTGCCAGCTTCAATTCTCGGACATTAGGTACATACACTCTGTTTTTATACAGAAGTAAACCATCAGTTCCCAAGGTGTAACTTTCCTTGGTCTGTGGTCTCTCACGCTGCTGTAGTTTTGCTACAAGACTTTTGTACTGCAAGTCAGTACTTGCAGCTTCCAAAATTCTGTCTTTCATCTTCGTCCGGTACATACTAATGGCTGTAGCATGTAATTCGTGCACTTTTCTTCTGAGTGCATCAACCACCTTATTTTCTTTCCCTTTGATATGCTTGATATCAAAGTCATATTCGCACAGAAATTCCAGCCATCTGATTTTCATGGCATTTAAGGTCGGCTAATCAAATAAATACTTCACACCGTTATGGTCTGTTCTCAACTCAAATCTCTTGCCCATGAGGTAATGTCTCCATTTCCTCAAGGCGTGGACGATTGCTGCCAGTTATAAATCGTGAGTGGCATAATTATTCTCATGTTCCTTCAACTTTTGGGATTCATAACAGACTACAAATCCCTCTTGGCTGAGAACTCCTCCCAACCCCTCCTTACACGCATCTGTGCATTCTACGTAGTCCTAATTTGGATCTGCAATCTTCAGGATTGGAGCACTAGTTAGCAGCTGCTTCAATCGCTGGAAGCTGCTCTCACATTCTTCGGTCCACTGGAACTTCTTCTCCTTCCTTTGCAAGGAAGTGATAGAATGAGCTATCTTTGAGAATCCGGCTATGAATCTCCTATAGTATCCCGCCAAACCCATAAAAGATCTAACTTCTGCCACATTCCTTGGCACTGTCCATTCTCGAATGGCCTGTATCTTCTCAGGATCCACAACGATACCTTCTTCAGATATAATGTGTCCCAAGTAATGGATCTACCTTTGATAAAAAGAGCAATTGCTCAGTTTTGTGTACCGTTGGTGTTCTCTCAACACCTGCAGCACCATTCTCAGGTGTTTCTCATGTTCTTCCTCTATCTTGGAATACACCAAGACATCGTCTAGGAAGACTATGACAAACTTGTAAAAATAATCTCTAAACACCCCATTCATTAAGCACATGAAAACAGCAGGAGCGTTGGATAGTCCAAACGGCACCACCGTGAACTCATAATGACCGTACCTTGTTCTAAAGGTGGTCTTGTTGATGTCCTCATCCTTTATTCTCACTTGGTGATATCCTGATCAGAGATCTATTTTTGAAAATATTTTTGCATCCTTCAACTGATCAAAAAGATCATCAATCCTTGGCAGAGGATACTTGTTCTTGACAGTGACCTTATTCAACTGTCGAAAATCAATGCACAGCCTCAACGCCCCATCTTTCTTCTTCACGAATAGGACCAGGGCTCCCCAAGGTGACACACTGGGGCGAATGTAACCTTTCTTTAGTAGCTCTTCGAGCTGCAATTGCAACTCTTTCAGCTCTGGCGTACTCATTCTATAAGGAGCCTTCGAAACTGGAGCTGCTCCAGGCATCAAATTTATAGAAAAAACAATGTCCCTCTTCGGAGGTAGTCTAGGTACCTCCTGAAATATGTCCTTGAATTCTTTGAGTACTTCCTAGTCTTCTAGATTCAAGACTTCATCTCAAGATGCTTCTTCCACCCGGGCTGCAAATAATTGACAACCTTTCCGGTAACATTTCTTCAGCTGCATGGCTGAGATATCCCTCACAACCACGGCTCTGGGAATTCCTTGGACTATTACCTGATTTCCCTCCTCATTCAGGCATGTAAACCTCTTTTTACGCCAATCCAAAAGGGCATGGTGCTGGTCCAACCAGTCCATCCCAATTAAGAAATCGTATGAGCCTAAAGGCAGAATGTTCAATTCAGCCTTAGTGTTCATTTCTTTCATGTCCACTGAACAAGACTTAACCAATTCAGTGACCTTTCTCTTGGTCCCTGTGGCCAACTGCACTAACCAAGATTTCTCATGTTTTCTTCTCGTTAGGTGTAAACTTTCCACCACTCTAGGATCTACATAACTATGGCTAGCCCCTGAATCAATTAAAATAACAAGTGGTCGGTTGTTGATCGTACTTTCCACTTCAATCATGTGCGATTGAAATTCTGCTTGCTTGTTATCCAGGGCTGCGTAGATCCTCGACATTTTGCTGCCCATATCCTCCACTATTTTATCTTGCTGAACAGTATGGACATTTCTTGCTTTGTCTTTTCTTTGGGGGCAGTCTCTGTACCTATGATTCCCTTTACAGCCCCAACACTCCATAGGTGGCGGTCTTGGCACCTGCTCACTCCCTTCCACTTTCTTGGGCTCTCTAAAGGATGACTGTCCCCAAGGACTGTTTCTGAAAAGGGAAGGCATGTTTCCCTTCTGCCTATGTTCTTTCTTAAACCTCTTCTAGTCATCCCAAGACTTCTGAAAGGTAGGCTTTTCTCTTTGTTGTTCCTATAGACATTTCACCTTTCTTATGGTTTCTTCCATGGTATTAGGATCATCATACTGAATCTTGTCACCAATGGAAGGTGGTAGTCCACTCAAATACCTCTGAATTTTGACAGCCTCATCTTTGATGAACGGAACATACTTCACTATTTCCAGAAAACTTTGTTCATACTCATCAATAGTCATGCTGCCCAACTTGAGTTCGAAAAACTCCTTCATCTTTCTGTCATAGTATCTTTTAGTCAGGTATTTCTTCTTGAAATACCTCTTAAATTCCTTCCAAGTGACCTCTTTCTCTCTGATGTGTTGCACCTGCACAAACTGATCCCACCACATGGATGCTTTTCCTTTCAGCTGGTACATTGCAATTCTTCCTTCTGCATGGGAAGAATAATTATGTAGTTGGAAGTATTTCTTCATGCCAAGCAACTAGGTTTCGACATCTTCCTCCTTCTTATGTTCTCCATCGAATGTTGGAGGCTTAATCTTGTTCATCTCCCCTTTCAATTCCTTCTTTCCAGATTTTCGATGTTTTCTGGTAGTGGATGGGCTTGAACTACTATGTGTCTTCCTGTCAGAATGTCTTTGGGAGCGACTAAGATGTCGGCTACCACTCCTCAACCTACTTCTTCTCCCAGGGGTTCTGACACTTCTTGATCTGCTTGTGTCACTTCCTTTTTCCAATTTTTTTTCTATTCTTTCCAGGCTCTTCCACATTTTTAAGTTGAATTCACCCTGTCGATCCCTGATTTTCAGGAGTTTTCGGCTATCAGCTAGGCGAGCCTGGGCATATTTCTGTAATCTTTCGATGAGTTGCATCATATGTTCTTCCTTATCCATCTATTTTCCGTGCCCATTAGAGTTTGTTCCTTCGAATCCCAGGTTGACATCCCTTCCTACCCTTTCGTTCTCTGTTTCGAAGGCAATCTGCACCTTTTCCCACTCCATACTCGACATTGGTTAGCTGGAATCCTGACTCTCGTTGAACTCTACACACACACTGTGCAATTCAATTCGAATTTTTTCAGGCCATTAAAACCTCACGAACAATCCACAACATTTATAAACCAATACAAACAAGAACAAAAGACGTTTCAACTTCACAAAGTTTTCTAAGCTATGTCTGGCTCTGCAATTTTCGGGACTTCGGAACTTCGGAATCTCGGTCCACGAAGATCCGACAGTTAAATATTCATAACCCAAGTCACTCTTTTTGCAACTTGCGATCTCGCAAGTTCATGAGTCAAAAAACTTCGACTCATTCCTCTAAACGCTGATACCCGAGATGCGACAAGGGTATGGCTCTCTCCTCGCTAGGGTCTCCTACGCATGACCATAGTCTAGGGCTAAGTGCTAGCACTCTTCGCTACTCGCACCTTCGTGAGTTGTGGCATCCAACCCTGGTACCTCCCTTTCACGAAACCCCGAGAAGCAATGTTTGAATTTTCTCCTCTCGTTCTCGCTACTTCGCGACTTCACGAGTTTCAATGTCAAGCTCCCATGCTCTTATCTCGCGAGTCCCCGAAATCGCGAATTACTTTATTCTCCGGGCCCACAAAATAGTTGTCGCCCTTCACCACCGTGGCACATGGTACGTTCAGGAGGGTCCATGTCACTTTTAACGACGTCATTGGGTCCCACCACTCTCGCCTGTCTTCTCGACTTACTGGCACGTGGTATGCATTCATGTGCCCACGTCCAATCCAAGCATGAAATCCAGCGGTCTGATCCCCTCCTCAGATCAACGACGTAGATTCTTTCGGCGTTTCGAGGTTTCGGCATCAGAAGTTCGTGCATCCACACATCTTGAACTTCCATTTGCCGAAATCACGAAATCACTGTCTACTAACTTACTTGATCCAACGGTCAAGTTCTTCTTCCCACAATCTACGGTGTAGATTGTTTCGGAATTTTGGGTTTTCGAGGGTGTTCACCTCTTCTCACCTCCCATCTCCCAAAACGTCGATTTCTTCCCATTGACCATTTTCAAGTTACGAGTCAGTGAAAGGCTGATCACTCTCCACGCGTTCTTTCTGATGGACGATTCTGACTAATTTGGGATTTCACGTATCCCGATTTCCACACTCCTATGCGATTCAAAAGGGATTTAAACCCTACACATACTTTCCAGATCTAACGATCACGAGGGCTCACCTTCCCTCCTGAACAAATCCTAAAGCTCCTACACTTCCGGTGTGGAGTCCTCTCTCCCTGCGGACTTATACTACATTGGCGGCGGTTTCATAAGGCCACTATACCTCCTGAGCTTTAAAAAAAAAAAACTCCTCAAGTAACTCCTTGACACTTTGGAGCAAACTAGGGTCCAAAAATGGCCTTCCAGACCCAATTTCCCTTGCATTATCGGTCCAAGACCACTCCACTGGCCCATCTAGGCTCAGTGTCGAAACCTTGGCTCTGATACCAAACTGTAGCGCACCTTTTCTGGCTACCAAGGTTTAAACGCTATTAAAAGAAGACTATAACACCACTTTGTACATAACTCATATAGGTATTATAATTCCCATGCATTTAAACAAATAAACACATTCTACACAGAGTATTCATATGAGTTACTGTCATAATTAACAATCAATAGCATTTCATACTAATTCATATACACAGCGGGAATCATGATAACATAAGCAGTAGAGTCATGCAAAACATGATTAAAACATAATCAGATACTTATCTTTTACCAGTGGTAGAATCCACCGACCAAGTGCAGGCCTTCCATGAACCTCCCAGCCTTTGACCACACTGCTCATCAGCTCAGCAGTGGGTCACCCCCGAGCTGGGACTAAGCTCCACCCCAAGACAAGGAATCCTAGGCTAGGCTGAGGTTACAGGGAAAACAACACACAACCACAAGGAAGGGATTCTCTCCAAGGAACCTCCCACGCTCACTGCCCATAGACCCTCATTCCCCACATGCCTGTTCCACCCCAGGAGTATACACCTTCTCTATCACCTAGACAGTCCTTCGACTGCTAATCTCCCTTGCCTTGGGTTAAAAGAATCCGGACCGAAAGTCTCCGGGCTCTATGGCAGCTACAAGGTTCCTTCCAGGAGTGCTCTCCTTCCTCTGCGCACTCTCTCACCTGGAGGGAGTCGCTCACAGGTCGAACAACATGTTCTTCCAACTTCAACCACCTCTCTCACCTGGAGAGAGTGTTGAACAAACTGGCCAACAAGCCACACAGGATCAAACACTACACGTCCACCACAATCCACAGAAATCCAAACACAAACACCCCAAGGTAGCTCCAGACAGGTCCAACAGTATAACCAGGCTTAGCAGGGACGGGACACTTCCGTTTTCTCAATTTGGCAACATGGAATAGACTCACACTCCCGATTTTCAGGGCCAAACACAGACTTTTCTAATCACAGGGACGCACGAAGGTTCTTTGCAGGAGTCAGGTTGGTAGTACCATCCAGGGCTCCGTACGTGTTCAGACAATTATGTAGAATGGAGGAGGAACCCTTCTCACGGCTCACCCTGGCCGTTTTATTCGCATGCATCAAGGATGACACTTGTCACCCATGAAACTGCATGCGTTCTACCAGCACGCATCTCCCTTGTATGTTCTCCCCTTGCCAGAAACTTAGGATAAAACATAAAATGCACATGTCTTTTGGGATAATATTAAAATATTATTCCTAGGCTTAAGCCCCCTAGGCTCAACCCTTAGCCCCTTTTCCCACCTTCCAGCCCCTAATTCCTTGCCCACTCTATGGATGCTTAGTCCCCCTTCACTCATTCATCGTGGTCGGTCTGCACATGGCGGTGTTTATATTTTATTAATTGTTCTGCATGATTACAAATACAACATCAGACTCCTGGCCTTCAACACTCAGGCTCCCTGGCCTAACAAACACATAATCCTCTTGCTTATAAAAACTTGGCTCACCAACCTATAAAACATAATTACAATTCATTTCAGACATGGTTTACAACGAGGTTCGGCCTTGGGGACACTACAATATATATGGTTGTAGATGTGCCATTAATATTTTGTTAGCTACATATCTTGTATATAGTTACTAGCGGCACATCCTATCATTCTCGTTTTGATATCTATTTGTTTTATTAGAAAAAACATCAGGAACAATCGTTTCTTTTGTGATAGTAGATGGTTGGAAAGTCATGATGGCATCTATAGGTGATTCTCGATGCATTCTTGATGTATAGTAATGTAACAAAAATGGTAAACTCTTGAGTTACAGGATCATTGAAAAAATTTCACCAGATGTCAGGCTCAGAAGTAGATGTAGGGTCCTTATTCGAATAACCTCTCTTCAACATGTACTTTCTTCAATAGTCTAAAGGATGGCGATTGAATGGGCGATACTTTCTAGGAGGGCATCTTCATACCTCCAAGTACTTTCTTCAATAGTCTAAAGCTACCCAAACACATTTTTCTCGGACTTCACTCTCCACATTGAGATTCCTTGCCCTAAGTCCTCACAATCTTAATTGAAGGAAAACCCCTTCAGTCGGAGGAAAGCTCGCTTGAAGTGCGGGTTGGTGAAGTGACAGGGGCCTTCCCTCTAAGTTATGCATGATTTCACTTGAACTTTCGGACTTTAGCTCAACAATTGTGAGTTCGTGTGATAACACACCAGAGACATATTCTACTGATCATAAACCTCATTAGATAAGACCCCCTTTACCATTGGAAGTTAGTCCTCCTCCTCAACCAACCTTGCCTAATATCGATGATATAGATTTAAATATAGATATGGCTAGTATCTTAGAAAAGGTTAATGTACCATCCCTCTCAGTATTGATATTGTATTTTTTTTTTAAATACCTACAACACAATCGCTATTGCGACGTCTTGGAGTTTCGCTCCCATAGAAACCACGTCGGAGCTGATACCTCTTAACGTCTCTCTTTCCACGTCCCAAAAGTATCTCTTGCCACCTCCAATATGTAGCTCTTGCCACCTCCAAGACGTCGCTCTTGCCGCCTTCAAGAGTGTCGGTCCCATAGCAATCACATCGGAGCTGATACCTCTTAACGTCGCTCTTGCCACCTCCAAGACGTCGGTCTTGCCACATCCCAGACGTCAATCTTGCCACCTCCAAGACGTCTCTCTTTCCACCTCCCACACGTCTCTCTTGCCACCTCCAAGACGTCGCTTTTGCCACCTCCAAAACTTCTCTCTTGCCACGTCCAAGACATCGGTCTTGCGACGACTATATGGGGGTTGGATAGTGAAATCCGGGATGACACGTGTCTGCATGAAACGTCGCAATATAGACGAAATCTATGTCGTCGGAAAAGCGACGTCACGTGAAACAACGTTTGAGGGGGTCCATTGTTTGTCGTTCTCCCAACAATATAAAGTGGCAATTGCGTTGAACGTGCCGTCGGAATTTGACCCAAATGCACTAGTGTGATTACTGGTCATTAGTGAATATTGTTAACAAGTGCGAGGGAAATCACCATTAATGTCAATGACTCCCAAGGTACACTAGTACAATCCAACGGATGTGAATATATGAGTTGAATTCGAACACTCGGTGGAATCTCCCGATTAGGGGTCAATAATGAAAACCCACTGTCTAAAGAAAGGAAACATACCATTGAGGCATGCAAGTTCCAAGGTACCAATTAGTTTATAAGTCTAATTCCTGGATAATGAGTTGAAGTCGACAGGAAAAGACTCGTCACGGGAGGGCCTTAATGTATCCCCCATCAATGACATGAAGCAGGTAAAAAATATTTGAAGTAGATCAAAGTAACAAGTGATTCAAGACTGACTCAGGGATGGTCGATGCAATAGAAGGCTTCAGGACTGTAGAAATGGTCGACACAATAGAAGGCTTTCTGGGTTGAACTTGTCTTTACACATATTGACGATACAACAATTGTCTTGGAAACACTAACTCAACAACAGGGATCACGGACCAATTTGTAATGTTATAAAGGAGTATGATCAAGAGACAAGCGGATTTTCCAACCTAGACACAAAGAGAGTGAAAGGGTGTCATGTTCAAAAACGACTCACTTCCATAGAATACAGGTTTAAACGCATTTCTTTCTTAATTTTCCCCCACCATTTCTGGCGAGTACCTCTTTATTTTTACACAAGCTTGAGGAGGATAACATATGCTTGAACTGTAAGCTCATCCTTCAGATGAGTCCCTTAGTGTATGTTTAACGACCCTAGGAAGGAGTGGTTCGGTCTCATATGGGCCTTTCGATGTTTGTTTTACGAGTCCAAAGAAAGTAAACTCAGTGGTTTTTTCATATTTATGGAGTTTGAAAAGAACTTAAAGAGGACTCCATAACTTCCTCTAATCATGCTTGATTAGATTGTTCATTTTTCGTAAAGTAGTATGATGAGACCGAAAAAGAGATAAACCATCGCTCAACAAACATGCTTTCTAATTCACTTTAACGAACATGAAAGACAACAAGATTGTTTGACAATCTTTTCATATTTAAAGATTTTGAAAAGAGCTTAAAGAGAACTCCAGGGGGTTCCTTTTTTGTATAACCTTTATGAGTCCGAAAAAGTGATAAAAGTATACTCAGTTACATTCTCGGGTATTTACGAGCATGAGAAAGAACAAAGACTAAGCTCGATATTTTTTTCATTTTTACTCAAGCTTAAAACAAAACAAAACTATGCTTGGAATAGATTTTATTTTTATACAAGCTTAAAACTAAACAAAACTATGCTTGGACCTGGTTTCATTTTTACACAAGATTGAGTAGAGGAAAATATGATTGAAGTAGGTGGTTTCATTTTTACACAAGCTTGAACAAGAAAAAACTATGCTTGAGATAGGTTTCATTTTTACACAAGCTTGAAACTAGAGAAAACTATGCTTGCGACTTCCCAATGCATTATATAGGGATGGTTGGTACTTTTCCCCCAACTTAAGAAGATAGCGTCTTAACTTCAACATGAATTCCAGAGGTTGTAAGCATTGCCCCTCAAGCTTCGTTTCGTCCAACGGCACAGGCGGATGAAATGAAGCTTCAAATACTATATGTAACGAAGTATTTGTCTCAATCGAAGAGAGGGGGAATCTATTTCATTTTTTAACGAGCTTGACACATGAATAGGAACTATGCTCGAGACAGACTATTTTATTTTTTAATGAGCTTAACACAGGAGAAGAACTATGCTCGTAACATTTGTTTCATTTTTTAACGAGGTATCCGCAGAGATGTAAAAACTATCCTCATAAGAGTTGTTTCATTTTCTAACGAGGATGCCACAGAGACACAAAACTATCCTCATAGCTGGTTTCATTTTTAACGAGCTTGAAATAAGAAAACCATGCTCGAAGTTGGTTTCATTTTTTAATGAGCTTGAAATCATAAAAGCATGCTCAAAGCTGGCTTCATTTTTTAATGAGTTTGAAATCAGAAAACCATGCTCAAAGATGGTTTCATTTTTTAATGAGCTTGAAATCAAAAAACCATGTTCAAAGCTGGTTTCATTTTTTAATGAGCTTAAAATCAGAAAACCATGCTCAACTCTCTCATCTTGATCATGGCTTCCAAGAGGACAATGCTCTAGAAGGACACCATGTCAAGGGACAAAAATCGGTCATGGATTCTAAGAGATCTTCACTGGACGGAAGAACAACACTCTGGAAGGAACACATGTCGAAGGTCGCAACAGGGGTAAGGAGATCAAGCTCTAAAATCCTTATCGAAGAGATCACCATGTCAACTATCGGATCCAAGTCATAAGAGACCGATCTTACATTGAGAGGCTCATTTTCATCGGAAGTTGAAGGCATGGGAGACAACGCCACATAATTGATCTGTGGTGGGGGTGATAATGTCTGTATGTAAGAACCGTTTAGGGAGGTCATTTAGTTGATGTTCAAGTCAGGGCCAACGAACGAAAGTTGATCAATAGTCACAATTATTGCATCGTGAGGAAAAAATATCACACGAAAAAGAGTGGACACGATAGCTTTCATGGCATAGACATAATCTATCCCAAGGAGTAAATCAAAATCCAAGGGGTCTTGGACTACCATAATATCAATAAAGACAGTTTTCCCTCCCAAAGTTATGGGAAACTGAGGAAGGAATCCTAAAGGGTGATTGGTTCTTCTATTAAAATCTAACAGATTATGGGTAACCGACACAAGCTAAGGACAACCCAAAGCTTGCCAAGCAATAGAGGACAAAATACTAACAAACACACCTTCGTCTATCAACATCTGAGGAACGTCTCGAACACAAAGTTGTACTGTAATATTGAAAGGAATGTGAGAGGGAAGACAAGGTCTAGTTAGCGCACCCCAATCAAAAAGGATGGCCTCATTACTTGCAGGGGGTTCTATGGGAGAAGGAGGAATACCCCCTAGCATGGTAGAGTCTGTATCAACGAGAAAAACATGGGCAGTATCGAATTTACTCTCTAGCGGATGAGTAGGATCGACCGATGACGGGATTAGATCGACCACTTGGGTTTCATTCTACAAGGGGAGAATGGGGTCGACGGATGGAAACAGATCAACCACTTGGGTTTCACTCTCTAACGGGAGAGTGGGATCGACCAAGGATGGGATCGGATCAACCACTTTGTTAACTGATTCAACTAAGGACGTGACCATATTGACTACCTGATCAACTAGACTGACTGACAAAGGGACCAGATTGATCATTCCATCAACTATAGGTGGGTTGAGAGTAAGTCTGCGGTAAGTAGCCGAAAGTTGAAGCTGGGAAACAGTCACGTCTTCCAGTGATTTTAAGACTTCATCCATACGAGGTAAAAGGTGAGTTGGATGAATCCCTCCGCATAACCTACACGGGAACTTCACTCTACTTCTCTTCTTCCTAATGGTATCCTGACTAGTTGACGGGAGGTCATCAACATGTTGTTCAGAGGCCGACAACATGGTTTGGCAAGGGTGTGTAAACCATGCTTCTATAACCTTGGATAGACCATGGAAATCCTTAAGAAGATGGCTACCCTTACAAATCCTACAAGGATACTTGGGCTTACAGGTTGTTTGGGTAATCTTGTCATCATCAACACTCCCAGCACGATTAACAGTAACTGGTTGTTTTCCAACATTTCTGTTAGTGGTTGGAAGTTTGGGCCCTTGCTTTTTTTTCTTCTTCTTAATCTTTCTTTTCTTCTTTTTCTTATCCACCGAGTTACTAGCTTCATAGCTTTCACTTGGCGAAGAAGATGAAACGAAAGAAGACCTCGCAAGTGAAGAAGGAGAAGAAGATCTTACTGGTGAAAAAGGTGAAGGATCAACATGAGGTTGATGTTCTTGGGGGGAAGTGCTTACAATCGAAGCACTTGCTACATTCGAGTTTACCAGAGTGGAAAACAACCATATCAGTAATCCAATTGTGAGACTTGGAAGGCTCAAAGTAGCGATGTAAGGAGGACCAATGTTTCCATAAGAAGGAAAAATAAAAGGTTCCCCCAGAGCAGGGGTTGCTTCATTGGTCGTTCTGAGAACTGGCGTCATTAAACATAGATCCAACCTAGAGTCTGCTAGGGAAAACAAACAACACACACTAAAAATCTAGGAAGCAAGCAAACAAACAAAACCTTCTCACAATGAACACACTAGTTGGTGATGAAATCCAACATCACGGGAACAATGTAAGAAGGGGCTGAGATAGAGCGGGTGGAAAAGTTGCGTTGACAACCTGCTTAACGGACTTACGCCTTAGCGCAAGCTTCCACACAATAAAGGTGGATTTACCCTCCAAGGAGCCAGAGTGAGTTTGGCCAACGTCAATTCCAGGTACAACGAAGAGTTTCCCCTTCATCGTCACCTCGTGTATTAACCCTAAATAAAGGCCACTAAGGTTACCAAATACAACAATGATGCATGGGGAACCAATCGACAATCCAATATACGCTCAAGGTCAGGGTAATTGAGCCCGAAATCGACTTGAGAAGACCCGCACAGGGTTGTTTTCTCAAGTGACCCCCAATAATATTCACAACCACTACACCAAGACCAACAAAGCAGGGTTAGTAAATTTGTTGGCCTTAATGCAACCTCGTGATTGACCCTTGTGTGAGAAGGGATTCCTAGGAAAAAATGTAGTAAATGGATTTCACCTCTCCCTAAATCAAGATTATATGTTTGCTTACAGCTTTGGAAAGTTATCTTTCACACCTATTCCAAATCCCTACAATTAATCTAATGCAGGTTGCAAAGAGGCCTTAATTAACACGTAAATTGTATTAAGTTGTTGTTACTCGAGAGGAAAATGGTGTGGACTAAATGATGTTTTGACCGACTCTAAACTTATGCAAAGAAATGAAAATGTAAATATTTCACCTCGATGAAAGTTATTTACGAGAAGGAGAAAACGTTTATCATTCCCAAATGAACAATGTCCCAAAATTTGATTAAACTCATCAATATCAAGATCTTTAATAAATGAACCAAAGAGACTATACACCAATACACAATCAAGACCAAAAAAATGCCAAAAACCATGCAAGTTTGCTACTTCAAATGCAAAGATGCCCCCAATCTAATGCAAAGCAAGAAATTAAAGCTTTTTATTTCAACAATACACTAAAAGAAATAACAAACTTCTTCTAAACAAAAGCAACCCAAACTAAAAATTTTCTTTTAAAACAAACTATTCAGAAAAGGAAGTGTTCTTTCACTAAACAATTCTAAAGAAAAACAATGTTTTGTAATTGAAAGACACTCAAAGAAAGAGATCAAATATTTCAAAAGAAAACAAGCTAAAACAAAGCAAAGATGGATAAAAACAAACTTAACAATGTCAAGTAGACTATAACCAGACTATAATAAAATCACCCCAAAACGATATCTCGGATTTGGGCAAGGAAAACCACCAAAACTAAATTTGTTCACAATCGTCGCAGGTTGTAAGACTAATCCAATGTGACAATCTTAATCGTCGCGGGTCATTTAAGACCACAGTGCGACAATGTCGCACTGTCTCTTAAAGTAGGGTGTGTCGATCAAGGGAAAAATGGAAAAAATAAAAAGCAAGGTTTTCCAATGAAATAAACAGTCAGAGAGTCAATATGGATCTCCCAGTGACTCAGAAAATAGAACCCAGGAAAAATAGGAAAACAAAAATATGTTTCCCCAATATGGTTGCCAATTTTGTTTCAAGAAAAATCGGTAAGTGTAGACACAAACGAATCTCCCTAGTTTCACCCCGAAACTAGAACAAAACAAGACAAAATATAAAACTTTCCCTAAGTTTTAATTATCAAGCATACTAACTAACAAAAGATAAATGACATACCTTTTAAATGTCATTTTTCCTCGCTACTGTCATCCTTGATTCATTCCAAGGCTTATGAGA
The DNA here is from genome assembly GCA_009831015.1 of Picea engelmannii. NCBI lineage: Eukaryota > Viridiplantae > Streptophyta > Pinopsida > Pinales > Pinaceae > Picea > Picea engelmannii. The sequence continues at coordinate 744,381 of ML802487.1, forward strand.
TGTTGAACCTATAAAAATAAATAAGCCAACGAAGTGAAAGCAACAATGTATACTTAACAAAACCTATGTATGTGATCAAGGAGTCATACAATAAAATAAGAACAATTTTATGGGAAATAAATATATTATTGTATTAGAAATATGAAAAGGAGAATACAACTGATGCCTTGATGTTGTAGGGTCCCTTCGAACAGTTCCTTGCTTCCCACACACTTCTTCTCCAACGATTTATGAGACTGTAAGTTTGAAGATACTAACAATCTATCTTGACAACATAAATCATAAGCCTATCATAAGCCCTTCAGTTGAGAATTCTCAAGCCAAAATTCCACTAACTCATTATCCATTCTCAAAATCTATTCTCAAAGCTAACTTTCCCCATGAGAAATCCCCTCCTTTTATAAGCTGAAAAGGATAGAATGAGGAGGTTAGGATGATCCCATTAGAACAGGGATGTGACTCGGATCCAAACCGATCGGAGGCCACCTCACCCTCGAAGCTTCTATTCTAGAAGCGTCAAGAAGATTCTCTTTTTTCCTTCGTACAGGCGATCGTCACAGCCTTAACACTAAGCAAACTGCGACGATGTCATAGGTCACTGTTGTGCAACCTGTGTCGATCCTAGATCGTCACACCCTTAACACTGAGCAAGGTGCAACGATCCTTCTTTACAAGGTTTTTTTACAAAGAAAAAGATAATTTCATCTCTCTGGGAAAGTTCATATTCATTCTTCTTCAGGGATTAAGGAAATTGATCCTTATAAAGACAAAATATAGGTGTACATCACTAACGGTCATAGGGGTGACGAAAATAATTTGTAACATAATCCCAGGCTTTTCTCCTAGCAAAGTAAAGAAATTCAATCATAGTCATCAAATTGAAGATCATGAAATCAACCCTATTTGATAACAAACTTGCTTGGAATATAAATTTTACCCATAAGGAGGTCTACAACATGCACAAGGTCTCATACTTCCAGGTTTTGAGAGAACCCTTGACTTCCAAGCTAATTCCCTAGCCAACGAGGCCACCTCTTATCATTAAGGGGCTCTGCAGAAAAATGGGGGTGTGGAATTATCATGCAATTCCTTGACTCCCTAAGGTTATGGATATGAAGACATGTTACATCATTTTAAATAACCTCTTTCCTTAATGTCGGTGTCATCATACTTCAAGCAAGGAAACAATATTTTAAAGGTATATCCCACCTCCCTCTTGCATGTTCAAATTAAACTCCATGATGTCTCCTGAATCCTTCAACAAGGTTTTTCATTGGCAAGGTGGGATAATGAATTGGCATATGAAAGAAGCTATTAGTGTCATGCAGAGAAAGACCATTCAACTTGGAATTTACCTGGTAAGAGTCACTCTTAGTATCTAGATAGTATATTGGAATTTATGTCTAAAGGTTACAACATCAAGGTGTGTTCAATGGATAGTTATTTTTGTGTTCTGGTTCTTGGAATTTGGTTGTGCTCAACATGTGGTCTCTATAGTTCCTATTATTCCTCTATCTCTTGGCGATTTTTCCTCAACTCTTGTTCGATATTCATCCTTATAGATCTCTTGGTTTCACTTAGATTCGACTATTGTCTCTTAGCGCTCTAGTCACTACCCTTTTGGGATACGGTTCTTTGGTTCTATTGGGCTCTAGATACATTTGTTTTTTCAATTATGGTTTTAGAAATCTCTATCTATTAGAGCCTTGGCAGTTTGGTTGTTTGGTTTGTGGAGAAAGAGGGCCTCTCTATGTGTTGGATTCAAGGCTCTCCTGGGACAATTCTGCATCAATTTGAATCTCAAAAAATGTTAATCTCAAAACTTTGTCATTTCCAGCCACCTTTGTTATTTGTGTAGCATTAATGGACTATAGGGAAGCACATGAATTATGTAGGGTTCTTCGAAGGCATGAAGAGTCCATACAATGCAACAAAACCTTTATTTTCTTGGCGACTTCTATGGTTCATGAAAACGAGCATCAATGCACTTCGCAAAATGCAATAATTATGAATGCTCTAGTTCAACAAAAGAAGAAAATAGATGCTTTGGAAGCAAAATGCAATAATTATGAATGCTCTAGTTCAACAAAAGAAGAAAATAAATGCTTTGGAAGCAAAATGCAATATGTTAAGGTGATCAATCTTAACAAAGATTCTCAATTTGAAGCTTCAACTCACACGATGTCAATAATTTTTGTCCAAACAAACCTTAAGGAAGAGGAGACACTACATAAAATGATAGAAAACATGGACATTGAATACTCTCTCCCTTCCAATATAGGGAAGGAAAAAACTAACAACCACCATGTGTTTAATTAATCTATATATTTAGTAAAGCAATTATAATATTAAGTGTTTTTTTTTAATATTATTATTTGTGCTTTCTTATTTAGTTTTGTTAGAGTTTTTTAAATATAATATTTCCCAATTTCTTTCTAAACACAAAAGTTGTAAAATTTAATAAGATACCTTTTAATTAAGTTATAAAATTCAATAAGATACTTTTTAATTAAGGAAAACAAATCAATTTGTTTTCATAAAAACTAAAGATTATTGAATCAAAAATTAAAGTTTACAATTTGGTCATAGATTATCTCTTATTTTGAATAAAAAATATTTTATATTAATTAAATTTATATTAAAGTATTAATTTAATAAGTATATAAAATTCTAAAAATCAAAACTAAATATATCTTAATAAAATATTATTATACTTAATTATTTCCTTTACTGTCTCCTTTAAGAAAAGGGTGTTTAAATTGTTTTTTAGCTTGAAAAAAATAGGAAATTAGAAATTTAAGATTTAATAAATAGTGAAAGCATATTCACTTTATACATTTAAACAAGTATCATAAAATAAATAACTATATATATAAGAATTATTAACAAATTTAAGATCTATTAAATTGGAGTAACCCTGGAATGTAAAATGGTTTGTTTAAGGATCTTCCACTCAAATCATTTCAATAACAGCCACAACAATTACAGCGAATACAAGAAGACTTCACATTTATTTTCTTGCTGCCACCTTGTAATTCAAATGAGATGCAACCATTCAATGTATGCAAAGTCACAGAACCGAATAATTGCTTTAAAAAAAATTAGTTGTTTAGGATTGCAGGAATAAAACGAATGATAAAGGGAGGAAGCTAGCAATTCACAGAGGAGGAGATATAATTCAAATGTAGCCCAAGGTAATATAGAATGCACAGAAGGGTTTTTTAAAAGCTGACATTAGCAAAAAGTTCGGTTCCTTTTCAGATATAAAGTCTTCAAAAATGGAAACAAAGATAATGTGACGAAACTATCCTTTATGACTGATGGACAGACTGCTCAGAATAAAAAGCTTGAATGAATCAATGCAAAGGATTCACGCCGACTTGGATTTGAAAGAAGGCTGACACTCCATGTGGAAGATGAGCAATTTAGCAGCGCTTTATATGTACTATCTCGCAGTATACGCACTGTTATATGTGGAGCATGATGGACAAACTATGGCTCCACTTCAACAGGCATTCCACTAATGCTCATTCCAAGAAAGTAGCAGCACGAGGTATACCAGGTTCATGACATACATGCCTTTCTTACCTCTGGCAGAGGCCCAGGGTATAGATATGATATGGGCCCCTTAAGAGAGAATTTTCTCCTCATTTTTGCAGTTCAGACCTTAAATATGATCTTTTCATGTAACCCAGTTATATCACATATCTATTCACAGGCCTCTGATCTTCAACGGATTTAGGAAGCCAATTGTTTCCCTATTCGATTCTCAATTTATGTTCATTTCATTCATCCATTCCCCACCTTTTTGTACCCCGCTTAGCTATAGGAGGTGAAAGAATCATAAGGGCCCAGTAGTACTGCGATGGGTAAAAGAAGTGTTTGCACCGTTATATGTGGAGCATGTTATACGTACAAACTATGAATTTTATGGGGAAATACTAGGCTTCATGTAGTGAGTTAATTATTGGTTTACTGTCTGGTGCATTCTGTCAAATATTGTCTTATTGTCCGGTGCATCCTGTCCATTAGATGATAAATAGTAAGTATCTAACAGAGAAGATGCACCATGCAGTAAGTCAATGCCCAATGTATTTTGCACCATTTAAAAAATATTGTCCTGAATATTGAAGTAAGATTCTCTGTTTATAATTTTGTTAAAAAGTAAAATTTATGATAAAGATGTCTTAACACTTTAATGTTCAATAAATAAAAAATTCAACTGGTGTATCATGTTTATTGGTGTATCATGTCTATCAAATGATAAATAGTGTATATCCAAAGGACAGAATGCATCAGTTAGTAAGTTAATGAATGCATCAGTTAGTAAGTTAATGATTGATTCACTGCTCAATGTTTTGCATCATTCAAAAATATTGTACTGAATATTGAAGCAAGATTTTCTGTTTGTAATTTTGTTAAAAAGTAAAATTTATGATAAAAATTCTGTTACAATTTAATATTCATTACCAAAATAATTCAAAAGTTTTGTCAAAATAAACCATCATTCTTACAACCATTTAATTCTTGATAATGAGTGGAGTGTCCACAAAACCTGTCAAACTAGTACAGAAGACACCATCAAATATACTTACAAACCTATTATCTTAACGAGTACCGAAGACAGCATGAAATGTACTTGCAAACCTGTTATCAGATGAAAATCAAGAGATAGTTTCCCATAAATGTCAAAACCATGAAGAACAGTCATCATGAGTTGTGAGTATCATCAATATTGTATTCAAGTAGAGACAAATATGTGATTGTAGAGAGAAAGGAACCTTAACGAGAACCAGGGCGCCACAGCAACCAAGCCATCATCATAACATCACTAATTCACTGATCCATAGTCCAACCATAATCTGGGTTGGTAACAATGGGTTCCTACCATTACGCAGAGTCAAACA
>ML802488.1:12319-24040 GCA_009831015.1 Picea engelmannii
CCTTGATAAAAAAAGGATCCAGAGAAGGATAAGAACAAATCAAAACTCATAGAGGCAACTCAGGATGCTCAGAATGGCTTCAGGAGATAGAGAAAGGGAATAAATTCAATTTTGCCAAAACTCAATGAAAATGGCATGATCGCAAAGAGCGCGACGCAAGATTTCTAATGACATAAATGGTTCATCAAACATAGCTCTTATTCAAAAGTTATAATTGATCAAATTTCACATCAAACTTGGTCAAAAAGTCAAAGGTCAAGGGGACATGTGTCACCATTGCAGGGGTGACACATGGCACACCCATACAGAGAGATGTGGCACAATGTTATAGGTATATGTGGCAGGTTCTTACAGGTACACTCGGAAGGTTATGTGTTCCGATCTTCGGTTGACATGTGGTAGAGGAAAACCAATGAGAGGTTTCCATGTAGCAACCCCCCATTGGCCTCTTACAGTAGAGTTCATTAAAAGGATATTGGAGCCAATGAGAGTTGAACTCCTAACATCCTACCCCAAAGTCCTTACAACTCCACGTTAGACAACATACTATTACATAATCCTTGTTTATAATATAGCATGAATATTATTTAAGTTTAATAATATTCTATGTGGATGGAAAAAAAAGGTCTAGGCCCTTGGCCCAACCCTTCATTACATGCTAATCCACATAACCATATATATACATCGCCAATGGTATAACATAAATCCTTCCATATATGGAATATTCTTCCAAACTTAACCCCCTACGAACTGCCCGCCATATTTAGCAGAACATGCCAAATTTTGTTGTAACCTTGCATTAAAAAAGGGAGTCTTTGGGATTCGATCCCGGGACCTCTGCCAACCAATTCTCTAAATATAGCTCCACCTACTAGTGAGACAAACCACTTCATTTATTTGTAACTACCTAGATTTTACTATAAAAAATGGCCTCCACCAATGCAAAAGGACGAAGAAGAGAACCAAGGGCATGCCCGTATGCATTTTGGCATGGATTTAGAGATAGGGAACATTTTTCAATATTTTTCACCGTCATTTATTGCAGAGGAAAGGCATGAAAAATAAGGCCGGGGTGTCTCAGTGATATTTAGGTAACTCGACCCCATAAACACAAGGCTTGGAGAAAGTCATATTTAGGTAACTTGACCCCATGAATGCAGTGGGGATGTAAATTTTCTGATCTGAGCAAAGCTTTTGTAGATTAATTACAGAATGAGGTATACTTATGTACTTTTCCAAATTCTTTTGTGGAGTTAATAGAAAGGCCTACCCATTTGAGAGCAACAACCAATGACATAGTCCACCAGGGATGCACTCCATTATCAAGTTCTTTGTGTTCATATTGCATGCTTACATCTCTTTTCTTTTGAGTTTTTACTTCTTTATGATTTACTTTAGTTTATGTTCATTTAATACGATTCTTGAATAAGTCACCCGATGAAAAGATCCTGGATCATGTTGGTATCATAGCAGTTGTCTTTGATGTGAATTGTTGAGTATGAATTCTTACTAGGGCCAAACATAATGAGGGTCAAGGAATTTTTAATACTTTCGATCCAGAAGTTGGTCGTGCATCCCAAAGGAAGAACATGGTAGAATAGGACATGCATGATGAACAAGAGAAAACATTTCACATGGTATTTTATTGCATGTCAAAAATGATCAAATGAATGTATGCAGATTACCAGAAGAGGATGAAGAAGAAAGGGAATAAAAATGAAGCACATGGAAATGATGATTCTTAGGTAAACCAAGGGGTTGTAGGAGATCCTCTTGAGCTTCCATATTCACCTTCAAGTTCTATTTCTTCTTCCTCTGAGCATTCTCATCATCCTCATCATTATAGATATAAAGGCTCTTTTAATAAACCATTATTAAAGTTTGATGTAAAATTTTCTTTACCTATGTTTAATGGAGATGTTAATCCTGAAAAACTAGACAATTGGATCCAAGAGGAAGTTAATGTGCAATTGGCTTCTCTTTAGTTGGAAGACACCATTCTCGTATGGTAGGAGAGAAAGCTATAGGACAAAAGTATGTGTTATAATCTTTTTTCCTCATGGTCAGAATTTAAAACAGAGATAAGAAATAAATTCTATCCATTAGGGTATTTACATAAATCAATGATGGAATGACAAACTTTGAGGCAAAGTAAAGGTCAAACTATACAAAGTTTCACATAAGAATTTAGAAATAAATATCTTGCATTGAATATTCCTTTGGATTCTTATGAAACATTAATGAAGTATTTTTGCACACTTCATAGTTATATTCATCATACTTTTCTCCTTTTTAACCCCACTAGTCTTGATGAAGTTTGTGTGTAAGCCACTCACCTTAGGAACAAGGGGAAATGTGTTCAAGAAGATCCCACGAAGAAACCTTCCAATTTCCCGCACAAGACTTTCAATAAGTTTAAAATAAAGGACAAGAAGACCATTATAGTGATGAGACAAGGAGTAAAACCATCTTACACTCATTGCATATGGATGGGTTTTCTACAACAATTTTATTTGGTAATCAAGTATAAGAAGGGTACAAGTAACAAGGTAGTCGATATGATTTCTAGGCCTCCTATTGTTTCTTCTATTATTCTAAAGAATACTTCTTTATCTCATGATAGCTATGTATAACAATATACCATCGATGAAAATTTTATAGAAGTATATGAGAAGCTAACCCATGGTGCATAGGTAGAGAACTATTTTCTGTAGGAAAAAATAATCTATCCTCTTAGGAAGATATGTATTCCTACAAGTGAACAAGTCCATGTAATACGAGAAGCTCACACTTTTCTTGTGTCTGAGAATTTTGGGGTAGGAAAAACTATGGCTCATTTGCAAAGGTTATCTTACTAGCCTCAAACAAAATAAATTGTAACTAAATATGTAAAGGGGTGTGTGATGTGTTCTACTTGTAATCCCACTAATAGAAAATTGGGGCTATACTCGCCACTTCTTGTTCCATCTCATCCATGGGAAATAATTTCCATGGATTTTGCAAGACGTTTATGAATGACCAAAGGGGGTCATGACTATTTATATGTTGTAGTGGATAGGTTCAGTAAGATGTATATCTTGATGCCATGTAAAAATCAAATCATTTTTGAGTAAACTGCTAATCTCTTATTTCAATATGTTTGGGTTCACTTTGGGTTACCCACGTCCATTGTCTCAGATCAAGATACTCGATTCATTTGGGATTTTTGGACTAGCTTGTGGAGAATGATGGACACCAAATTGAAGAGGAGCATTAATTTCCATCCATAGACCAATGGATAGACATAGGTGGTAAACAAAATAGTGGTATTTTTACTTCGAGGATACTGCAACAAGAATCCTAAGTTATGGGATGAACATATACCCTATGTACAACATGATTATAACAAATATTTACATTCATCCACTCATAGTTCATCTTTTGATACGTGTTTTGGGTACCTACCAATGGTTCCTTTGGACTTGATGTATGGGAGAGATGTCGATATGAATGAAGAAAGAGAATAGGACAAAGCTCGCAAATTGATCCAGAGGATCTAACAGATACACTAGGAAGTTAGGGAACAGTTGGAGAAGAGTCAAGCATAGTATAAAGCTTGACATAGCAAGCACAGGGTTGATCATCAGTTCCATCTTGGAGACCGGGTATGGCTTCACATCAGCGAGGAACAATTGAAGGGTGAAGAAAACAAACTCAATCCCATCTGATATGGACTCTTCACTATCTTGGATAAAATCAAAACTATTGATTTTCGTTTAGATCTTCCACCTTATATGAAGATTTATTGAGTTATGAATGTAGAGAACTTGAAATTGTTTTAGCCTCTCATGATCATGGATCAGGATGAGGAAGTTTCAACACCTTCAGTAGATGAGTTTTCACCCGAGTACTTGGATGAGTTACAGGAAGATATCATCCTAGGAAAAATGACAAGGACTTCACGCAGGAGTGATGTTGATTATCTTCGAGTAAGATTAAAGGGCACACATCCAAGCAATGCAAAGTGGATTGAGAAGGACAAAGTGAGGTGACTCTTAACTCACTTACCTATTGATTGATGAAATATTTTGGTGCTACAAAAGGCTCTCACTGGGAAGGCGTGATCCAAAAACAATCCAGAGAAGGCTAAGAACAACTCAAAGCTCACAACGAAAACTTAGGATGCTTAGCATGGCTTCAACAGATAAAGAAAGGGAAAAAAATTCAAAGTTCCAAAAACTTAGTGAAAGTGGCATTATCGCGAATAGAATGGTGCAAGGTTTCTAATGACATAAACGGTTCATCAAATAAAGCTCATATGAAAAAGTAATAAGCGGTCAAAGTTCAGGTCAAAATTGGTCAAAAAGTCAAAGTTTGAGGTGACACGTGTTACCGCTCCAAGGTGACATGTGGGACATACATATAGAGAGATGTGGTATGATGTTATCTGTATACGTGGGAGGTTCTTAAAGGTACACATGGTAGGTTATCTATTCCATTCTCTAGTTGACACGTGGCATAAGAAAACTAATGAGAGGTTGCCATGTGGAAACCCCCCATTGGCCTCTTACAATACAGTTCATTAAAAAGATATTGAAGCCAATGGGAGTTCAAATTATAACCTCATAGCCCAAAGGCCTTACAACTCTGTGCTATCAAACATACCATTACATAATCCTTGTTTATAATATGGAACAAATATTATTTAAGTTTAATAATATTCTATGTGGGTGGAAGAAAAGGGCTAGGCCCTCAGCCTAGCCCTTGGTTTTATGCTAATCCACGTGACCATATATAGCCACCGCCAATGGTATAACATAAATCCTTCCATATATGGCATATTTGACCAAACTTGACCACTCGCCAATTGCCCACCATATTTAGTAGAGTGCACAAATTTTGTTCTAACCGTGTATTAAAAAGGGGATTCTGTGGGATTCGATCTCGAGACCTCCGCCAACCAACTCTCTAAATATAGCTCCACCTACCAGTGCGTCAAACCACTTCATTTATTCATAATTACCTAGATTTTAGTATAAAAAGGGGGCCTTTTCTAGTTAAAAAGGACGAAGAGGAGAACCAAGGGTGCACCCATATGGATTTTGACATGGATTTCGAGATAGGGAACATTTTTTGATATTTTTCTGAATCATTTATTGCAGAGGCAAGGCACTGAAACCGAGGAAAGGGTGTCTCTTGGGCCTGAAAGTGATAGAATTATATTGAGGCATGGAAACAATCATTTTTTATGTAATTCGATGCCACAAATGCAGTGATGATGTTATTTTTCTAATTTGAGCAAAGATTTTGTATATTAACTCAAGAATGAGGTATACTTATGTATTTTGCCCAATTATTTTCTGGAGTTGATAAAAAGGCCTACCCATTTGACAACAGGACCCAGAGACGTAGTCCATGAGGGATGAATTCCATTATCAAGTTCTTTGTGTTCATATTGCACACTTACATCTTTTTTCTTTTGAGTTTTTCCTTCTTTATGGTGTACTTTAGTTTATTCTCATTTAATATGATTCTTTAATAAGTCACCTAACAAAAATATCTCGGATCACCCCCCCTCTCTCCCCATCCTTACTTCCCTTACTTTGTCTCTCTCCCTCCMTTTTCTTMTATATGTCTRCCCCCATCCTTCTTTCTMTCTACCTCTTCATCTCCCAATATCTCTATCCCTCCTCTCTCTCTCTCTCTCTCTCTTTCCATCCATACATCCTTTTCTTTGTATCTCTCCCTCAATTTTACTCTATATTTATCCCTCCTTCTCYCTCCCTCTCTCTCTATTTCTCTCTCTATTTCTCTCTCTAAATATATTTTTCCCTCACCATCTCTCTCCCCTCTCCCCACGCATCTCTCTTTCTCTCTAACTCTCTMTGCCTCCTTCTCTCCCCTCCTCTCTCTCCATCCCTACTTCCCTCTCTTTTTCTCTCTCCCTCCCCTTTATTATATATATATCCCTTCATCCATCTCCCTCCCTCTCTCCCTCATTTCTTGTCTTCCTCACCCTCTCTCTCTGTCCCTCTCCACATATTTTTTTGTCTCTCACTCTCTCTCTCCATGCCTACTTCCCTCCCTTTATCTCCATCCCTCTATTTTCCTCTCTCTTGTTGAGATTTGGATACCTTGGAAAGTGTTCCCCATGTGCTTATGAGTCTCTAAGCACAAAGGGGGAAGACTTTTACCCTCATACTTTAATTTATAATTCTAATTTCACTTTGACTTAGGCATTTTAAGTCAAAAGTGAAATATGTCACTTAAGTCATAAAGTGACAATTAATTCACAATGTGGGTGAATTAATAGACATAAAGCAACTAAGGAAAGTGGGTTTCCTTAGTGAGATTATTGGAGTTGATCTCACCCATTGATTAGACATGGCTAGATCTAATCTAGGCCATTGATCTTTTAGGGTTGGCATGAGGAGGCTAAAGAGAGGGAAAAGTGAATTTGGAGACTCATTCTTCACTTGAGACTTGTGAGGAAGAGAAGGAGGGCTCACACTTTGAGGAGGAGAAGAGGGCACACTTCATGGGGTTTGAGCCAAAACCCTTGAGGGTTTGAGAGAGACTCTTGGAGCTTGGAGCTTGCATGGTGAGTTCATCCATGGAGCCTTAGCTATCCTTTTCTGTTCAGCAACATTTGCATGGAGGAGGGCATATCTTGAGAGGAGGGCACACTGGTTTTCTTCAGATGCTCACCAGGAAAGGAGTTCTTGTCAGATCCATATGATTTCTGATGCATGAGGAGGCTAGGAGGATGGAGCATTCTTTCATGGTGAGAGATATCCAGCTTCTGCCTCAGTTTATTTATTGTGATCATATTTGCTTGGAGGAGGGCACATGATATGAGAGGACTGGCAGCTACCTGGTAGCAGATATACTTGGAGGATTTGAGCTCTAAAAATTTCAGTGGAGAGGTAGCACAGGAGAGGACATTCCTGTGGAGGGATTTCTTCATTGGGCTACAGATGAGCTTGGGAGCCTCAGTTCAGTTCAGAGGGAAACAAAGGAAGAGGGCGCACCACAGTTTTGGGCACTTCTCTCTCTGGTTCTTGTGGCAAGGATTTTGAGGAAATTTCTATGTATACAGGTTCCATTGTATTTCATTACTTTTTGTATCTCTTGATTTAATCACAATTATATAGACATATATTCCAAACTGGTTTTCCCCGGGGGGGTTTTATCTAGGGTCATGTTGACCAAAAATACCTGTGTCAAATTTATGCATGTTTAGAAGTATAGATCAACATTTTAAAGTTCAATATATAGAGGTAGTGTTATGTGTTTTAAGTTATATTGCATGTGCTAACATTGAGACAAGAAAACACTTGCAAGGGCACCTTAAAAGAGCACTTAACCTATAAAACATTGAGCAGAAAGTATCATGATTGTTTGCTGTCCTAAAACAGAAAAAGAAGACAGTCAAACAGTTGAAACTTAGAGCCATACTAAGGTCAAGGAAAGACCTTAGATGTCAGCCTCATAGGACCTCAGAATTTCAACATGGTATCAGAGCCAAAGGTGGCTTAGACTTGCTGATTTTGGAGCACTTTTTGGGAAGTTTCGAGAAGTTTTTTATATCGGATTTGTTGGCTGTTTTGGAAAGAAATTTTACAGTCCAAAATAGTGGGTAAACTTCAGATTTGAAGGTACCTCTCTTTCATTGCCAGTTGCACAGCTCAGGGCATATTTTGGACAGCTAGTTTACAGTGTTGGTGGACAGTTGTGGGCAGATTTGTTGGGCTGATTTTTTACACTTGTGGACAGCCTCTTTTCACACCTGCGTGGATAGGAGTGAGGCTGTAGAGACGACCTATTTTCACACCTAGAGATTAGGAGTGAAGTCATGGATTCGCTTGCCTCTTTTCACACCTGTGTTGATAGGAGTGAGGCAGCGTTCCTTTGCATTGGGAGCATCAGAGTGAGCACAGTTGGTAGACATGTCAGTATCTCAGATGCATGTGAAGGACAGACTAGTTGGGGCTAGAAGCTGGTCTTCTTGGAAGGCTAGAATGGTCTTCATCTTGGAGGACCTCGAGCTATGGGATATAGTCGAGGCGGTTGTTCCTGCGATTCCTGTGACTGCTCCCATAATGGTGGCAGAATATAGGAAGAGGAACAACATGGTGAAGAGGACTATTTCTAATGGAGTCTAGGACAACATTATACCCCATGTGACAGGGAAGGCTCATGCATATTATATGTGGGCATCTTTATGTAGCCTTTACGAGAGATCAAATGAGAACCAGAAAATGTTTCTTCGTGATCGACTCAGGAGCATTCGCATGCTCGAGGATGAGTCAGTGAATTCATTCCTTGGTAGATTCACTCAGATCAGAGACGAGCTTGGAGCAGTCGACGAGGTGGTGGAACCCAACTCTTTGGTGAGGCAAGCTTTGCATAGCTTCACCAAACCGTGGGCTTCATTTATACAGGGCATTGTTGCTAGAGAGGCCTTACCCACATGGGAGAGGATGTGGGATGAATTCATCCAAGAGGAGATCAGATTAGCAGTTGAGGCTTCTGGACAGCAGCAGCATTAGGCGCAGATAGTTTCTGGTGATGAGGAACTTGCTCTTTGGTCAAAGGGCAAGAAGAAGACTGGTCGTGGAGGTTGACAAGGTCCCAAGACTGGGGGCCAACCACAGAGGAGTGGACGAGGAGCAGAGAGTAGCAGTGGTCAGGGAAACAGTCAGGGGAGAGACATGAGCACAATGAGATGCTTTGCTTGTGGAGAGATGGGTCACTATGCAGGAAAGTGTCCCAAGAAGAATAAGAAGAAGCAGGATGGGTCAGCAGCGAAAGCAGAGGAGATGGAGTTTAGTGATCAGTTTTCCAGAGAGTGTGCATTCATTTCTACTTTATCTACCATTACACCATCCAACATCAGTTGGGTAGACTGAGATGATGAGGATTGCCTGACTCACAACAGTGATTCAGAGGGAGATTAGACTCAGTGTCCCTGGACAGATTTAGAGTGGGTGACTAGTCCACCCAGTATAGCTACAGTTTCAGAACAACCAAGTAGACAGAAAGATGGTGCTACAGCTTTAGTGCATCAGATGATGATGAGGAGGAGCAGCAGGGCACCACAGAGGCTTGAGCCTCACATGGCTTATGAGACGGGCATATCAAGTTCTGGATCCACTTCAGGTGGAGGTGACTTGGCGAGAGGCCAAGTTGATGACTCTTGGTGAGAGACCAAGAGGGGGAGACTCTTGGTGAGATGCCAAGAGTAGTGACTCTTGGTGAGATTCCAGGAGTAGGAGGAAATCCTTGGTGGGAGACCAAGGTGGAGATCTTCGGTGTGATGCCGAGATCTAGGTGATCTTGGATAGATGGAGAGGCAGTGCCATTTATAGATCATACAGATTGAGTAGATATGTGATAGAGTCCACTTTCAGAGATCAGGGTACAACCATATTCACCGAGCATATGCTAGGAGGCAACCATGTCCACTGCAGGGATGATATTGGTGGTGACGAGCACTTTCCTCGGTAAGAGGGAGTGTTGATATTTGGATACCTTGGAAAGTCGTCCCCATGTGCTTATGAGTCTCTAAGAAGAAAGGGGGAAGACTTTTACCCTCAAACTTTACTTTATGATTCTAATTTCACTTTGACTTAGGAGTTTTAAGTCAAAAGTGAAATATGTCACTTAAGTCATAAAGTGACAATTAATTCACAATGTGGGTGAATTAATAGACATAAAGCAACTAAGGAAAGTGGGTTTCCTTAGTGATATTATTGGAGTTGATATCACCCATTGATTAGACATGGCTAGATCTAATCTAGGCCATTGATCTTTTAGGGTTGGCATGAGGATGCTAAAGAGAGGGAAAAGTGAATTTGGAGACTCATTCTTCACTTGAGACTTGTGAGGAAGAGAAGGAGGGTGCACACTTTGAGGAGGAGAAGAGGGTGCACTTCATCGGGTTTGAGCCAAAACCCTTGAGGGTTTGAGAGAGACTCTTGGAGCTTGGAGCTTGCATGGTGAGCTCATCCATGGAGCCTTAGCTATCCTTTTCTGTTCAACAACATTTGCATGGAGGAGGGTGCATCTTGAGAGGAGGGCGCACTAGTTTTCTTCAGATGCTCACCAGGAGAGGAGTTCTTGTCAGATCTAGATGAGGTTTGATGCATGAGGAGGCTAGGAGGAGGTTGCATTCTTTCATGGTGAGAGATATCCAGCTTCTTCCTCAGTTTATTTATTGTGATAAGATTTTCTTGGAGGACGGCGCATGAGTTGAGAGGACTGGCAGCTACCTGGTAGCAGATCTGCTTGGAGGATTTGAGCTCTGACAATTTCAGTGGAGAGGCAGCACAGGAGAGGACATTCCTATGGAATTATTTCTTGATTGGGCTACATATGAGCTTGGGAGCCTCAGTTCAGTTCAGAGGGTAACAAAGGAAGAGGGCGCACCACAGTTTTGGGCACTTCTCTTTCTGGTTCTTGTGGAAAGGCTTGTGAGGAGCTTGTTATGTATACAGGTTCCATTGTATTTCATTACTTGTTGTATCTCTTTCTTTAATCACAATTATATAGACATATATCCCAAACTGGTTTTCCTCGGGGGGGTTTTATCCAAGCTCATGTTGACCAAAAATACCTGTATCAAATTTATGCATGTTTAGAAGTGTAGATCAACATTTTAAAGTTCAAGATCTAGAGGTAGTGTTATGTGTTTTAAGTTATATTGCATGTGATAACATTGAGACAAGAAAACACTTGCAAGGGCACCTTAAAAGAGCACTTAACCTATAAAACAGTGAGCAGAAAGAATCATGACTGTTTTCTGTCCTAAAACAACAAAAGAAGACAACCAAACAGTTGAAACTTAGATCCATACTAAGGTCAAGGAAAGACCTTAGATGGCAGCCTAATAGGACCTCAGAATTTCAACATCTCTATGTCTCTCACCCTTTATCTCCCCCAGCTTCATCTATATATCCTTATCTCTAACTCTCTATCCCTACCTCCCTCTCTCCCTCCCTCTTTCTCTCTCCATCCTCCCTCTCCCCTCTCTCTTTTCCTCCCTATCCATCCCTCTCTCTCTCCCCATACCTACTTCTCTCCCTTTGTATTTTTTCCTCTATATATCTCCCTCGATCCCTCTCCCTCTCTCTTTATATCCCCCTAGTTCTTTCCCTTCCTCACCCTCTCTTGCTTCCCCCCTCCACATATCCATCTTTCTCTCTCACTCTCCCTCCCTCCCAACTGTTGATATTATGGTAATTGTGGGAGGTATTTATCTCCACGTGTAAGACTAACGAGAATAGAATATTCTGGGAAGAAAGAATAAACCCTAATTAATTGGTTAATAACCCTAGAAGACAAGTCATCTCGAGAGAATGACTTGTATTAGGTTATTAGCATCAAAGAGAAGAAGTTGGATAAAGGAAATGTTATATACTAAATAATTATTACCTAGAATGAGAAGTCGGCCTAGGCAGTCTGTCAGAAATAGTATAAATATAGGAGGCCAGTCTTCATTCTGGCTAGTATTCTCAGAGATGCATAAGCAACACTTGTGCACACTGTAGTTGGCTAGTTTGTGCACAAGTTTAGAGGAGAGGTGTTGTTACAGTTGTTGCAACTATCAGATTCTGGTTTAGTCTTGGACTCTCTTTTCGTTATGGTTTGGACTCTCTGATATTCTCTTGTTACTCTTTTTTTGGTGCGCTATCCTTGGAGAAAGGTGCACCACCTTTGTTTGGCTATCCAGTCTAGGGT
>ML802488.1:36140-68771 GCA_009831015.1 Picea engelmannii
CGATAAAATCATGCAAGGGGGTTTAGAAATATTTGTCTCTTTGTGCTTACATGGTTGGGAAATTCATTGGGCCTACACTTGAAGAATCACACCATGTCATCAATAGAAGAGGGATATCAATGACCTATGGGGATAATTTATGATAAAATTCATAATGAAGATGTATCATTTTCTTTAACGTGAAGGTAAATTCCCTTAATCTATACTCTAATATGATATGTCTACTTGATTTTGTTGATTTATCAAGTTGATGATCCTTGTTGTTTTTGTCCAATGCCTAGTTTTGAAACCTTTATTGGGACATAATGGCCATGATTTTGATCTTAGTGAACCATTTTAGTTACATGGAAAAACAAATGGTCCTTACTTTATAATTTAAGAAACTTGAGCTTTGGTTCCAATTTGTGTTTCCATCCTACTTTTGATAATACTGTTTTTGAAAGGGACTTATAAAAATATTCTTTCATTGTTAACTACAAGATGAAACAAAGTTATGCCTTCTTTAGGATCCTTTGGAACTATGTAAACAAGAAACAAGCCACTTGAGGTAAATATGTCACTCCTTTTGTTGATTAGTGTTTCTAGAATTTTTCTTATCATTAAATTTATAAGGAGAGGTAGTGGAGATGAAACAATGGTTTTTGGGGAATGTAAACATTGTTTCTTTAGCATTTGCAACCTAAATTTGATCATAAAATGATGTCTTCCTATATTTAGGTTTGGGTGCATATACAAAATATTCTTATTTGAGTATAATTATAAGGTTCTTAAACATACATGGAATGATATTGGTGATATTTTTTCTAATGGAACCCCCCAAGAAAGGGTAATGGGTATAATATTATGTAACTAAGGTTTATTAGAGGATATTGAAATTGAATTCAAAGAATTATATATATATATATATGCTAGATTACAAAATTGATGCATTCATCTACAAAATGTCAATAATATGGTCATCTAGAGGCATCATGCAATATAAGAGTTAAAAAAAATTATGTCTAAAGGAAAGTACAGATTTGTGTAGAAAAGATAAGTGAGAAAAATAGAAGAATTATATTTCAAATCCTCCTTATTTAAGGAAATAGAAGTTGAATTTAAATATTATGAATTAGACAAGGAGATAAAGGAAGTGGGAGAAGAAGTTGAAGTTTTAAATTAAAGGAGAAAATTCTATTGATAAGTGAGAATAAGTTATGATTACCAAAACAAAGTTGTAGATCATAAATAAAACATGATATCAATATTATAGTCTAAGATAAACCTATAGGAAAAGGGAATATGGATTAAATAAGATTTTATTTCATATAAAGGACAAGTGGAGAACAACACAAATCATTTTCCAATGGTTCTAGGAATTTAACTTGGTTGTTTAATGTAAATAGATCAAAGGTCTCCCTCATACATGAAGTGGAAGAAAAATAGGTTAGGAAGATCCTATGTATCAAACATGAAGTGTGTAGGTGGAAACCATAATGAGAGTGTTGGAATACTGAGAGGGGGGGGTTGGATCACTATTATCCTTTCCTTATAATTAGCAATGACTTTTGACATTTTATTGATTATCACCATGAATCAACAATGAATTGTATGCAAAATCAATTGTATAAATATATTTAACAATAATTGCAAGTTTTTATAAAGAATAATGAAGGACACCAATCCTCTTTAGAGAACCAACTCTAGGAGACATAGGTCCCCTTCTTCAGGGAACCAACCCTAGGAAGCACCAACTCCCTTGTCTTTAGGGCACCAACCCTAGGAAGCACCAACTCCCTTGTATTTAGGAACCAACCCTCGGAATCTCCAACTCCCTTATCTTTTACAATTTCCCTAGTAAGGATATGAATCCTTCCACGCTCCTCCCTTCCACCTTCACTGCATAAATATCTTCAACTTTCCTTCCTAGAATTTGCTTATGATTTTGATCTTCTGATCTGGACTACATAGAGTCTTTCTTCTCACCACTCTTTCTTGTTTACATATTCTTCTAAATGACATGAGTGTGATACATTGTGTCCCTTTGTTTGGACCATCACAACTCTTCTTCTAACTTAACCATAATCATAGTTTATTATTCTTACCATTAAGAATTTTCATAAATTGATCACATATATGGATCGATTTCATCTTTTAACTTGATCCCGAATCTTTGCAATTATTTCAGAGACTGATTTTTGCAGAGGTGCTTCCTTCAAACCATTACATGTGACCGATAACACAAATCCATAGGCTTATCAACTTTAGTGATGTATTATATTTTGCCTTTATATTTTTAATTCCATATGAACAATGATAGTGACCCAACGCTAGGCCAAATGAGCGCTTGAATGCTTATCAGAATGAACGGTCACTATTTAATCTCTCCATGAAATGGATGAATGTCAGGACTTCGCCCTTTAGGATTTTGGGACTTTTTCCTCTCAAATATTTCGAATACGATTTCACAGAATAGATCGGATGGTTCATGTTTATTTTGTGGAACCAGATCAATGGTCAGATTCAATCCTTACACTTGTCTTTTCATTGCTTAATCCAATGGATGGGACTTAATCAACCATTGATATGGATGGCCACCATTTTCTTCGGGACTTCAACTATTCTACTTACTCTATCCTTCCACTATATTTTGATCAATGGTTGAGAATGCACTTGAATTATTCTTCAGATCGGATGACTCATGTTCACTTTGGGACTTCGACATTCAGGACTTCTGGACATAGGTCATTTGTTAGCGGTGAAACTCCCGAAGTAAATATCCTAAAGTGGCGTAACTTACAGACATCACTTGTTGACATGGCATGGGTTGTGTGGTAGCCACGTGTAACTTAGATTCATGACTTACATGTACCTCATCTACTGATTTCATCTTGACACTTGTCATTATCTGACTGTGCCACATGTCCTTGCTAACGTGGTTTGTCACATGTTCTTGCTGACATGGTATGCTAACGTAGATTTCCCAATGTGACACATATTCATCTCCTTTATCTAATCATCAGAAAACTATCCGAAATGTATCTCAGATCGACAACTAAGAGTGACTTTTGAATTCTGGATTTCGGGACTTCTAACAATTTGATATCTCGACTTCACAATTCTTTCAAAGTGAGATTCCAAAAGAGTAAACTCCTCACATATTTTAACCCAAAATTAATGATTTTATTTTGATCAAGATCTTAGATAGATGACTCGATCTTTCTGCAATGATGATATTCCTTGATTTAAATCCAATGGCCATCCATATTTTCTTATCCTATCCTTGCACTTAATTTGATCTGACAGCTTACAAAAATTGGGGTATTCGAATTACCAATCCTTTTTTCCCTTCTTATCCCATCCTTCTACTTAAAGTGATCCAACATTTGTGAAGACACTCGAATCATATTAACGATCAAGGATGATTACGGAACCACAACTTTCGAGTGATTTAATTCATCACCCAACCTCCGCAATTTGAAGTTGTGCATTTTTTGTTGATTCAACCACAATCATCGATATTTGAAGATATAAGATATGATGGTCCTGATCAATTGTGGGATTGGAACTAGCAATTTGTTTAATTATTCTTTCAGTCTCCACAATTCATCCCTATAGTTGATCTTTCGCATGCTTATCAACGGTCTTCGTTTGTCCTGTGGGGATTTTGATCCCGATCATGTTTCTGCACTACGTTTTCTTGTCTGAGATTTATTCATCAGGTTTTTGTACTATGCTTTCCCTTCTGACCTTCATGTGCATCATCGGTTGGTCACATCAATGAAAATACATCAATAATAATATGTCCAACAATCTCTCCCTTTGTCACTGAGGGAAACATTCTAACTTCATACATACTCCCCCTATGATGATGTTTTTCTCTATGAAGTTACTATCCCCCTTTTACATCAATGGAAAATAGTTTCTCCCCCTAGAGTAATGCTCCCTTGAATATTTGATTCGAATGGGGTTTTTGGATTACTCCTAATTTTTGTCGAATATTCTCAAAAGTACTCTTGGGAAAAGGTTTTGTGAAAATGTCTACAATCTGTTCTTTGGTGTCTACATACATTATTTTGACCACCTTCTGGGTAACCTGATCTCTTAGAAAATGGTATTTGATAGGTAATTTTTTAGTTTTATAATGCATTACTTGGTTTTTGGAGATGATTATGGCACTAGTGTTGTCATAGTTAATAGTAATAGGATTGTTGTATTTTATTTGTAGGTATTCTAAAGTTTGTTTCATCCAAAGGACTTGTGTGCAACAAGATGCAACAACAATGTATTATGCCTCTGTTGTAGAAAGAGATGTGGATGTTTGTTTCTTGCTTGACCATGCCACTAGACTTTTTCCCAAGAAAAATGCTCCTCCACTAGTGCTTTTTATATCATCTATGCTAACTGACCAATCAACATCAATATATCCAGTTAGGTTGTAATTTTTATATTTTGGATACGACAATCCAAATTCTAGTGTGCCTTGAAGGTATCTAAATATTATTTTTATTGCTTTTAACTGATATTCCGTAGGTGCATATTGAAATCTTCCCACAAGTCCTACAGCTTGCATGGTGTCAGGTCTCGTTGTTGTTGAGTAGAGTAAACTTCTAATCATTGATTTATACATTGTTTGATCAACTTTTGATAAGTCATATTCTAGACTTACCTTACAGCCAGTGACCATGGGAGTACTCATCGGTTTACTGTCTTCCATTTGAAATTTATTCAACATGTCTTTGATATATTTGGTTTGTGAAACAAATATTCCATTTTTAGTTTGATTTACTTGTAAACCTAAGAAAAATGAAAGTTCTCCCAGCATATACATTTCAAAAACTTCTTGCATTTTAGTTGCAAATTCTCTACTTAATGTAGTGAGATTAATCCCAAATATAATGTCATCTACATATACTACCATAAAAATCATGTTTTGATCCTCAATTTTGATATATAGGTTGTTGTCGGTAGTCCCTCTATTGTATCCCTATTTTTGTAGATATCAATCAAGCATAGAGAACCATGCTATGGGGGCTTGTTTAAGACTATACAGGGCCTTTTTTAGTTTCCACACATAGTCCTAGTTTTCTAAAATGAATCTTTCGGGTTGCTCAATGTAGACTTCTTCTTCTAGTGTTCCATTAAGGAATGTTGATTTGAAATCCATATGATATATTTTCAAATCTATGAATATTGCAAATTGTAGGAACATTATGATGGCCTTAAGTCTTGCTACAGGAGCAAATGTTTCTTAAAAATCAATACCTTCTACTTGGAATATTGCTTGCAGAATAATCAGGATTTGTTTTTGATAATTTCCCCATTTTCATTTAATTTGTTCTTAAAGAGCCACTTAGTTCCTATCACATTCTTGTTCTTGGGTCTTGGAACTAGTTCCCAACTCTGATTCTTTTCTATTTGATCAAGTTCTCCATTCATTTATTCTATCCAATATTTACTTTTGATGGCTTCTTTAATAGACTTAGGTTCAATTAAGTATAACATTGCTATTTTTGAGTCAAAGGCTAGTCTCCTTAGGTTCAATTAAGTATAACATTGTTATTTCTGAGTCAAAGGCTAGTCTCCTTCTTGTTTCTACTCTTGCACTTTTATCTCCAATGATATGGCTTCCAGGATGATTCTTTTCAACTCTTTTTGGTGGAGTTCTTGGCAAGGGTGTTTCTTCATTGTCTTGTTCATTAGTGTGCGGTTCATTTTCTTGTCTTTCATCATCATTTTCTTATTGAGATTCTGCATCATCCTCCTCTTGTCGATATTTTATATCATCATCTTTTTTTTGAGATATTTTATCAAAGCATTGGGATATGCCCTTTTTTTGGATCATCTATTTTTACATTTTCACTTTCCACTATTTTTAGTATTCTGAGATTATAACATCTATATGCCCTTTTATTAGATGATTATACTAAAAATATTCCTTTAGTAGATCTTGGGTCAAACTTTCCTAGGTTATCTTCATTATTCTTTATGTAACATTTACTTCCAAAAACTCTAAAGTGTTTTACAGATGCTGGCCTCCCAAACCATAGTTCATAAGGGGTTTTGTCATGATTGGGTCTCAATTGATCTCTATTAAGTATGGGAATTGTTGTGTGAATTACATCTCTCCAAAATTTGTCTAGAAGTTTGGCTTTATTTAGCCTAGTTCTTGCGACTTCTTGAATTGTTCTTTTTTTCCTTTCTAGCACTCCATTTTGTTGAGGAGTCTTAGGGGTTGAAAACTGTCTTTTGATACCATGGTTTTCACAGAATTGAGTGAACTCTTTATAGGTGAATTCTCCTCCATTTTCTGATCTTAGACATTTAATTTTGATATCTATTTCATTTTCTACAAGAGCTTTAAATGTTTTGACTTTTTGAAAGGATTTTGATTTTGATTTTAAAAAGAAAACCCAGATCAGTCTTGTGTAATCATCAACAATCAACATAAAATAATGTTCACCATAATTGATTTTGGTTCTGGTAGGTCCACTTAGATCTGTGTGAATAAGCTCTAATGGTTTTGTTATGGAGAGTTTTTTTTTTTTAACCTAACTCTTGTTTTCTTTCCTAGTTGACAATGTCTACAAATGGGATCTGAAGGCTTAATCATTTTTGGTAGGTCCCTAATTTCCACTTTCTCCTCGTCTTTGATCAAGTTGTCAAAGCTTAAATGTCCCAACCTTTTATGCCATAGCCAAATTTCATCTAGTTGGCTTAAACAACATCTATCTTCTTCATCTATATTAATGATGTACACATTGTTAGATGTTCTTGGCGAGATTGCCACTAGCTTTCCAGTGTCCCTTTTTCTAATCTCACATTTCTAAGAATCAAAAGTAAGTATGTAACCTTCATCACATGTTTGGCTTACACTTAGGAGATTTGGTTTGAGATTTTCTACTAGAAGTACATCTTCTTCTTTATTTTTATTATTTCCTAACCTAACAGTACCTTTTCCCAGTATCTTGGCTGACATGTTATCTCCAAAGGTTACTTTTTCGTTTCCTTTCTCATTTAACTTGAGAAATTTAGTTTGATCTCTAGTGATGTGTTTGAAACATCCACTATCAATATACCACTAACATCCCTGATTTTTTTAATATAAGGCTACATTGCACTTTGTTGGTCTCTTCTTCCATATCTTTTGATTAATAGGAATATTTATCCTTTTATCATATTTTGGAAATCTACATTCACTGGTTTTGTGACCATAGTTGTTGCATTTTTTTCTTTCACTATTGGTGCTTTGCAAAGGAGAAAATGAGTTATAGTTTCTCTTCTTTGCATTGTGCTCATTGTTTTTATATCTTTGGTCATTTCTATAATTAAGTTGTCCATAAGCTTTGCAATGCACCACTTTATGTCAAAACTTATTGCAAGAGTAAGAATATCCAATAAATAGATAATTAGGGGGATTCCTTCTGATGATTGTATTTATCTTGTCATTTCTTACTCTAGTAGGGAGTATTGATTTTTGTTTATGTGTAACAATTTTCAATGGCATCATTTTTTCATGGTTATCCTCCTATTTTAAAGAATTTTTCAGAGTATTTACATAACTAATTTGTTTCTTGATAGATCCTTGTATTGTAGAAGTTGAGTCTTGAGTGTATCCCAAACCAGTCTTGTTGTTTGGTGACCTTTGACTACTAAGAATTTCATCCAATATTTTTGAACTATTTTCAAATTGTGATCCCTTCTTTTATTTCTCAATTTCACCTTTTAGCATCTTAATCTTAGCTTCTAGTTTCTCACATACTTGTTTCTTATCATTTAATTGTTGTAAAATGACTTCTTCAATTTTATTAGTTTCTAGGAGTTGGGATTTTAAATCACTAATGATTTGTTCTGATTCTTTGATAGTTATGGAAACTTCCCTCTCTCTTGATTTAGTAGCTTTTTTAATTTCTAGAAGCTCTTGTCTTAGTACCCTATTTTGTTTTTTGGTTTTACTTATTTTTTCAATCATACTAAGGATTTATTATTCTAAGTTTACTTCTTCTTCATCTTCCGAATGATGATCGTCTTGAGTTTTTATCCTTATAAATAAAATCTCTGGTTCGTCTTCTTTATTTTCTTCTGATGAGCTATTGTCTTCTCAGGTAAAGAACATTTTATTTTTCTCGTAGAACTTATTTTTACTATCAATTTGAGTTTTTGTAATAAACCTCAATTTCATCATAATTTTCTTTTCTTCTTCTAAGATAATTAAGCTCTAAGTTTGTATAATAGATTTATAATAAGAGAAATATCCTTAATATTAAAACTATGATACCCCGTGTATTCAATTTCTCTTTCCCAACATCACAGATCCATAGTCTAGTGTTTACTCTTCAACTTTTATTTAAGTCATACTAGCCTTGTAAGCAATTAAATGTTTATACTTTGTAATAATCTGGAAATAGACATAGGCCTAGGACATAGGATTCTCGCCTCTTCTTTAACACATACTTCCATATGTGCGCACAAGACTAAACTCCAAGACCCTGAATCAACTTTATAAACATAGAAAAGAGAGTCAACATATTTTCTTTATCATTGGATTTATTTCTTTGGATTTTTATATAGATGACCATAGACTTTGATGACTTCCTTGGTAATTCTTTGGTTGACTGAGAGTCTTCCCTTAATAACGTAACCCAATAAACTTCCTATTTGTAAGAGAACCCTAATATGGCAGTTGATTAAACCTTACCAAACTTAGCTAAGTCTAACTAGTGACACTAACTAGACTAAGAGTCATAGGTTTTGAGGAGACCCATACTTGTCCTCATAAATATATTAAATATGACTAGATGTGTTGACATTCGGAGTTAATTATCTGACCGTCCATTAATGGAGGTGGATGAGGAATGAGAGCCACCATGTACCCTCATCCAACCCAAGCACACCAAATCACTCATGTCACATGGCGCATTTTCTCGTTGTACCCACCACATTCAATATGCATGGGGTTTGTGTCTTAGGGAAACAATCATTGTTCATTGTCATTTTTGTGCAAGTCTGTTCTGAGTTGAGCTCTGTGCTTTCCTCTATTTCTTCACTTTACTCTGTGCGGGGTATGGTGGCTTGGAGCACCTCCTGGATTATTCCTACTTTCGGTAAGTCTATATCCTATTGTATAATTTTTACCGCAAGTTCTCTTTCGTCCTTTTACTACTTATTGTTCTTGTATTCTCTTCCAATGCATTTCACACTACTAGTGTCTTGCCCATAGGCCCTTTTACTCTCCTCCTACATTCATCGTTTTTCATTCTTTGAATTTTTCCTCCATGCTATTCCATGCTATGCTTCATCAGAATTGTAGTTGGAATTTTTTTTGGTTAGGGTCTTATATATGCCTGTATGTTATACCTATTTTATGACACTGGAATATCTCTGGAAAGTTATTTCTATTCTGGTCGAGTAAAATGGAAAGGGGTTTTTACTTCATTTTTCTCTGTTCTCCCAAAACTTCTTGACGAATTCTTAAGACTGTAGTTTTTCTTGTTTGAGAGTCTCCCAAAAAAAATAATAGTTAGCCTAACCCTCAATAAAATGCTCATACCCTAACTATAACTAAATATGATCAGATCCTTCTCTACATGCCCACTTATATTCTGTATGCATTACGAGTGCATGCACGTCTGGAGTTTTCAGCATTGTGTTGACCCTGCATTTTCTTTAAAATTTATTCATAGAATGCTAGATAAATTATTGGTATTGTTTTATTGGCCCTTTATTCTTTTAGAAATGGTCAGTCATTTTATGATTATCATGTGATTTGTATATGTTCCAACATTCGTGTATTTTCTCTTTGTTCTGTTCTTTTCTTTGATTATTCAAATATTTTTATCGCTAATGGTGGGCCCCTTTGTTTTGCGAGGGTACCCATCAGAGAGATTTGGGGTCCTCCTCCCCTTTCGGTCTAGATAGTACGTAGTTTGTCGCAATAGGGAAGGGAGTCAAAGCCCCTCGATATAAAGTTAAGAATTACTTTGGCTATACTTTCCTATTTTATTAGATCCTCTTATTTCTATTTGAATTAGTTTTAATCATTTTGTCAAAATGTGTGCAAGGGTTTTATGCCATGAGAATACATGGAGGACAACCTTCGTCATCTGCTTAAGAGGTATTCGGGTTCCATTCAACCCTTTTCAATAAGCTTAGGTGACTCAGGAATTAAAGGGTTAACTCTTTTTGGTAGAGATTGTTCGTTTTTATGCTTCTATTATTTAATTTCAAGGCTAATATGAGGGCTGACTATAAAACTATAAGATTAGTTGAAATAGTCAAGTCGGATTTATTTTACTATGTCTTAACTCGACATTAATGGAATGGAAAGACTGTTCACAAATTATTTTCTTGATATTATGGATTTTTAAATGACATCGTGAGTAATATGTTACTTGTTCTTTTCATTCCTATAGCTTTACCTTAAGCCTTTATCATCGTAGGTCCTCGAGAAAATCAAATTACTGGTTGTATAATTTTTGGTATTTACATTCAAACTGACTTGTAATATTGAGACATCTCCTTACTTTATCCCGAGTTGTATTCAAATCTATTCTTGATTTACATTACCTCTATGCATGCAAATTGTCTGAAGCTATATTATTCTCTGGTTACAGTTGGGTGTTGACTAGATCTGCGCACTAGGTAATTAGCTACTTCTGGGTCTTAGAGTTTACGATTATGTCAATTATATATGAACTGTCTCTGCTTTATACAAATGTAATCATATATAGGTGTTCAATCTTTGATGGTTCTATACGATGCTATATACAACTGTTAATCCTTTTCATATACCTTTCTTAAGACCATCATGACACTTTATGATGGTATATTTCCTTACTATGAAATCTATGGTAGTGCTTTGCATCAAAAGAGAAGGCATATGCATATTCAATTCATTTCCAAATAATTCATACTATTTTCGCAACTCCCTAATTATCTAATTTGTTTTCTTATATACTCTGACAAAGGATTTTTGTATAGGTGAGTTTTCAGTTGCAGTCATTTAGTTTTTTTCAAGTTCAATAAAGCCTACACAAAGAACCAACTGCAATTAGATCTATATCACTATATATGTATAAGAATAAATCTATAATATATATATATATATATATATATATATATATATATATATATATATATATATATGATCTGTAGGTTCCATAGTGACCTGTACTTCTCCTCCCTCAATGTTATACGAGAAAGGAAATCTCAGCTAAGTGATATGAAGTTTTCTAAATTTTAATTATAGAGATACACATAAACTTATATGTATATATACATATTTGTTCAAATCCAATTTTATATAGATAGTTCTGCCTAAAAATTCAATTACAAGAATAAAAAAGCACCTGTAGGTAGATCTGGTCTTTTGCAATTTCAGTGTACATAGATAATTCTACCTAGAAATTTAATTACGGAAGGAACAATTCCATAATTTTGGTCATCTGCTATAATATTCATCCAAATGAACAGATTTCATCCATGGAAAATATTACACTTTAACACAAACAAATGCATTACATCAGATACATATAGATAATCATTCAAATAGAGAAGGAAAATATTAACATATCTGAACCAATTCATGGAAAGACAAATGGAACAACCACGTTCCTCCCAACTGTAGAAAAGGGTAGCCAAAGAACTTGCCTGGTTCACCGCCTTGCCTAACCATGAATCCATGAGGGTAAACTTGGAATTTCCTCTTCAACAATGTCTTCCTCTATCATAAATATTTTCTTGCAACACACTCAACAATTAATGCTCATAACAACAAGTACTCAGTAATTATTTTACACGGGCACACACACCAAGACGTGTAAGTATACAATGTTGTACATACTCAACAACATACAAGAACAACACGTTACATAATACTAATCCAGTTAGATTGAAGTAGCTCTGAAACTAAAGGTCTGACCAAGAAGCCAAGAAAAACATAATGTTAACAACTAGAAATTTGGCGCTGGGAGTGCATGCCAAAAATCAAGGGCCAAATATGATCACATGTCGGAAAATCACACTTCCAAAGGTCAACAACAACAAGAATCGGCTGGTGACCTTAACCTGATAGTGAAAAGATATTTTTAAAGCAAACGAAGGCTGTACCTAACCCATGCATTCAACACAAGGATATAAAGCTACCCAACACAGAGCACCAACCTAGATTTTCTTAAGAATTTATTATAAAAAGGAAATGAAAAAGGGGGTCATCAATACTCTCAACACAGTTGCCAAGTTAGAGGCAACGCTGTCAGTCAACGGGTAGAGACAACCTTCCCAAAATCTCATCCTGACTAAACTGTTCCCTACCTCTTTTGCTCTATTCACTTTATTAACCCAAGCAGTTAATACTTGCGCCAGCTATGTATCTGAGACTGGTCAAAGAATCCTCTTTTGATTAACCAAAGTAGCTTTCAATCAATGGAGCAATCGCAGATGTAAACATGGGCGAGTTAATAGAGGAATGGAATATGTAATCTGGGGCAAATTAAGGGTTCCGGTAAAGTGGTAAGATTCTATGATAAATCTTAATACTCTATGATCAACTGCAAGTCCTTAAAACTTATCCCTCAGTTACATTTTCTTATCTTTTCTATTGACCTTCTTGAACAGTTTAAAAGTGAGCTTCCAACAACTGCCTATTTTGGATGAATAGGAAGAGTGAACCTATAGCCTTTGGGGTTATGGTTTCTAGAGATCCAAAGGAGGTTGACTAGGAATTAAAGCATGCCTATGCTGGTCAGGGATTCAATTCCAAACCGGCATCTCTTCAGGGAAGAAATTTCTTCAAGTATTCAAGCAAACAAATACTCGCGGAGAGAAAGGGAATCACTAGCACTGTCATCACCCTATTCTTAAACGCAGATGAAACAGGGATAAGGACTGTTCGATTTGAAATTTAGGCATGGGAAAATTTTACAGTCCATAAAATGACGCAGACAACTAAAAGACCCAAATCATAAAAACACAAATATATTCGTTGGAGTAAATAAAACCTTTGAACTAAAAATGTAATCAATGGAGCAAATATAATCGTTGTCCAATCTATTTATGAATATGCAGTGAAGAAATAAAAAAATCATTTGTTGGCACCAACCTAACCTTATCACCGATATTTGATTCATTGCCCTCCACAGTAATCGTCAGCTTAAGACATAAAACAATTTAATGACCAGCAAATAGCATGAATACGATCGCTAGGAATGTAGGAGTATAGGAGTGACCAGTAAAACTACCAACCAAAACTCAACATAACTTTCGTCATCAAGGAATGATATACAAAAATTTAACAAAATTTTCTTTTATTCTTAAACAAACCGATGTGCTTGCATACCTGTGACCGACAACGAATAACCCGAAGACGTTTCCGCTCTCTTGTGCTCCATCCGAGTTTCGCTTGCACATTGTCTAGATCCTGCTTGCTGACCATTGAGACTACACCGGTACCTCCTAGCCAATGCTAGGGGTACTTTGCTTCCCCCTTATCCCCTCGAGCCACAAAGGGGCCACACATGATCCAGATGGTAAGTCTATCTTCCAGCTTGCCTCGCAAGGTTGAGCTACCACTCCTATTCGAGCTGGAAAATCCCAACTCCCCACAAGTAATCAGTCAAGTCACAATTCTGGAAGCATAACGTTATGCTAACAACTGATCCCCTTCTTCCTCATCTTCCCTTTCTTTTATAGAGTTGTCCAAACCTCACACTTTCCCTAAATCACTTTTAATTTAAGTTTTAATAAAAATATTCTAAATATTCTCCTTCGCACAAGTGTCGTCCATCCCCCTCTTTCCTCCAATAATTATTTTCTTTAAATTATTAATTTACTCATTTACCTAGAGTTGCTCCTACATTTCCTCCTAGGTGTTCCTAGATCCCCTTACATGTTTTAAATAATTTTCCTAAAAATGAAGTTGCTAAATCAACTCAATTTAGAAGGTTCTTAATTGCAGATTCCTTACTATGTTGACCTCGCTTTTTACCATAATTTCCCAACTTTCCTTTATTATGTTTCCTCCATTACTTAGTTTCCTAATTCTTATTATTCCCTTCTTTCCCCTTTTTAATAGAGCCAAAATGGAAGTTGCACTATTTACTCTTTTCCCTTTATTATTAATTTAAATCTTTTTATACTTCCCCAAGTTAAAAAATTTATTTCCTCTTTACAATTTAAAACCATGGATTTTAATTAAATTATTCCTCTCTTCACTTTACCCTCTAAATTTAAGAAGACTAAAACTATTACTTAAGTGGTTTTTAGTTTAAATTTTTATTTTTTTATTTTTATAGGGTCCTTTCCTAAGGTTAAACAAAATTTTACCCTAGAGAAGTTTTAGACTTAGATTTAGATTCTAAACTAGGTGACAATTATTTAGGGACATCTTTTAAGAATTTCTTAATGTGTTGTATGTCTTAGGGCCATCTAGGTTTGTTCCTTCATCAACATCAATGCGACGTGCCCTTCAGGATGCACCATGTGCTCCAAGGGTGCAACTTGCCTCATTTATTTCTTTTGTGCGATGTGCCCTTCAGAATGGACCACGTGCTCCAAGGGTGCCACTCTCCTTGTTCATTTATTTTGTGCGACGTGCCCTTCAATATGCACCATGTGCTACAAGGGTTCCACTCGCCAACTTGACTGATTGGTAGACATCTATAACCTCTGGAGTCAACACTCCGCTAGGTAAACTTGTGCGAGACTAAGGGCTCTAAGGAATAAGGCCCCCACTTTATTGTGCACCCCTTAGAATCATCATGAGAGACTATCGCAGTGTACTCTCACAGCATCATGGATCCTCTCAAACTAGGTAATCATTAACCTACAGATCGAGCCATGGTGGGAGTGCTAGTAGGCTGTGGCAGGGATTTTGTCCACAGCTCTCTCTCAACTGCTCTAGAAATCATTTGGGGCCCCTTTACTCCATATGTGAGTCTGGTCGGAAAGCTATCGTCAGCCTGCATCATTAACAAACATGTCAGAACATGTCCAGATCATATCATCAAATCAATGTAATATCACAGTAAATAAATCTACCCAAATAGCACACTCCCTGACTCAATCTGGAGTCCAAGGGGTTCCGTCGATGCCTCTGCATACTCAACGTCAGAAACCCTGCACACTCAATAAAAATGAATCAATAGCACCTGTCTATGTCAAAGCAGTAAGACATCATGTCATCTAACATAACGCATCATAATCAAGGAAAAAATATTTTAATACCATAATAGTCTGGATCACTTGCAAGCAAGTGTCCTCAAAACAAGTTTTCTCAGTGCACCAGAGAGGGATGTTACATACACCCCCTCTTGGTCTAAACTTCGTCCTGAAGTTTCATGGTATAAATTCCGAAATAAATGTATCACAGTATCAGAAGTCTATCTATGAAAAAAAATGGAAATTGTTTGTGCATAGCATATGCATCCTCCCAGGTCATTGAGTGCAGACTATAATTGTCCCACTGGACCTTGACTTGATCTACCATTCAATGTTGTAACTATCAAACACAATGATCTAATATGCAGATTGGATCAGCCGTGAGTGCTCCCTCGACCGATACCTGCAAGGAACTCATGTCAGTCACATGTGTAGGATCACTAATATAATGTCTCAAAACAGATACATGAAAAACATTGTGCATACGCCTTAAAAAATTAGGCAATGCTAGTCGATAGGCCACGTGCCCCTTTCTCTCCATAGTCTCAAAAGGTCCCACAAACCTAGGAGAGATTTTAGCTCCCTTTATAAACTTGATCAAACTCTTATGCGGTTTAACCCACAAGAAGACTCGATCACTGACCTCATAACTATGGTCGAATCGGTGCGCATCAACATAACTCTTTTATCGATCTTGCTCTTATTTAATCCTTTGTCTTATGTTTTTCATTTGTTCTTCCATTTCTTGGATCGATTCTGGTCCCACCAGGACCCTATCCTTAAGTCAATCCCAACTCAAAGGCATCTGACATGGTCACCCGTAAAAAAACTCAAAAGGCATGATCTTAATGGTGCTCTGGTAACTGTTGTTGTAAGCGAACTCTACTAGAGGCAAGAATTCCTCCCAACACTTTTGTTCGTCCATCACGTACATGTGCAACATGTCTTCCAAGGTTTGGTTCATTCATTCTGTCTATCCATCAGTCTCTGGGTGATACGCAGTACTAAAGTTAAGTTGAGTTCCCAAGGCCTCTTGGAAACTCATACAAAATCATCCAGTAAACACCGATCCTCGATTGGATATAATCCTCTTAGGCACGTTGTGCAACCTCACAATCTCACTGATGAAAAGTCTCGCTATTTTTGGTACCTGACACATCATACGCACAGGAATAAAGTGAGCACTCTTCGTCAGAGTGTCTACTACCACAAAAATCGGGTCATGTCTCCTTGCCATCAGTGGCAATCCAAGGATAAAATCCATCTAAATGACCTCCCATTTCGATTTCAGAATGGCATGTGGTTGTAGTAATCCTACTGGGTGTCTATGTTCAGCCTTTACCTACTAACACTCTCGACACCTGGCAACATAGTTAACTATGTCAGCCTTCATTCCCCTCCAGAAGAATAAGGGCTTAAGATCTACCCTCATCTTCGTAACTCTCAGGTGAGCCATGTAAATTGCTCTACGAGCCTCACTCAGGATCATCATCCTCAACTCGTCATTTTGCGGTATGTAAATCCGACCTTTAAACCTCAATAATCCATCACTATCAATGAAAATCCCTCATATCATGGTACCATCATTGTGTTTTGTCCGATAAAACCCTTGACCTCTTTGTACCAGTCATCATCATGCTATAAAGTGAGAATCTTCTCATGTAGAGTCATCTGAAGAGGCAACATCGAAAATATACATGGTCTCCGACTCAAAGCATCCGCCACTTGGTTCACTGTTTCATTTATGTAAGTAATCTCAAAGTCTTACTCGCTAAGCAATTCCGTCCAATGTCGTTGACGCACGTTTAGGTCGCTTTGCATAAAAATGTGTTGTAGTCCACAATGATCAGTCTTTAATTCAAAATTTCATCCAGCAAGGTAGTGTCTCCAAACCTTCAAGGCATATATGATGGATAATAACTTGAAATTCCGCGTCTCGTAGTTCTCTTCATGCCTTCTCAGTTTCCTCAAAATGTAAGAAATCACTCGTCCATATTGCATCAAGACTCTTCCTAAACCTTCCTTGTATGCATCAATGCATACCAAGAAGTCCATGTCCATGTCAGGGACTTTTAGTATCGGTGCTATTGTCAACAACTCCTTAAGCCTCCGAAATGCTTCCATGCATTTCTCGGTCCAAACAAACTTCTTGTTTTTCTTCTGCAATTCCGTGATCGGATTTGCTATCTTCAAAAATCCCTTGAAAAATCATCGATAGTACCATGCTAAACCCATAAATCTATGCACTTCTGTGACATTCATTGGCACAGGCCATTCCAAAATAGCCTCGACCTTCACTGGATCCATGACAATGCCTTTGTCAGAAATGACATGCCCTAAGTAGTGAATCTTCTATTGATAAAAAAATCATCTGGACAGTTTCCCATATAGTTTGTGCTCTCGCAGACACTTTACTACCAAGCGCAAGTGCTTGTCATGCTCCTCTGTCATACGAGAGTAAATAAAAATATCGTCAATGAAGACTTGGAAAAACTTGTCCAAGTATTCGCAGAACACCCCATTCATCAGACTCATAAATACCCCTGGAGCGTTTGTTAGTCCAAACGGTAAAACAGTGAACTCATAATGTCCAAATATCATCTTAAAGGTGGTATTAGGGATGTCATCCTCCTCTATCCGTAACTAGCGATAACCTGATCGCAAATTGATCTTGGAGAACACTGTCACACCCTTTATTTGATCGAACAGATCATCAATTCTTGGTAAGGGATATTGATTCTTGATCGTAGCCTTATTCGGTTGATGGTAGTCAATGAAAATCCTCCATGATCTGTCCTTCTTTCGTATGAAAATAACAGGTGCACCCCATGGTGAGACACTAGGACATATCAATCTCAAGTCTAGCAGCTCCTTCAGTTGCATTTTCAACTCTTGCAACTATGGGGTTGACATCCGATAAGGTGTTCTTGATATCAGTTTGGTCCCCAATTTCAGGTCTATGGTAAACTCCAATTCCCTTTCTGGAAGCATCCCAGGTAACTCTTCTGGAAATACGTCCGCAAACTCCTTCACCACCGGGAGGTGTTCTAGACCTTCCGCTACTCCCTTCTCATTTAACACAAGGATCGCATAAAGCCTGCACCCCTTGTGCATACTCCTTCGTAGCTGTAAGGAAGAGACAAACCTCAGCAAAACTCCCTGATTCCATCCTACAATCACACGTCTTTGTCCCTCATCATCAATCAAGATCAACCATTTTGTCTTACAGTTGATTATCACCTTATGCGATTCCAACCAATCCATGCCAATAATGACATCATAAGTGCCTAAGATCGTGATGTACAAGTTGGCCCTTGTGACAAACTCTCCCAGGTTAAGGATATAGTCCGTAACCTTTCCTCCAACCTTTTGCTTGGCTCCCAAATCCATCTCCATGAAGCTAAACTCATCCTGTTTGACCGAATAGGCCTAAACTACTGCTGTTGCGGGCGATGCTCTTGTTGATGCTGTGGTCCCCGATAAGGTGTCCACCATTGAGGTGGCGGTCATCGGGGTGTAGTGAAAGTGGATCCTCTCTGGAAGCCATGATATCCCAGCGTATGTCTCGCTGGTGTCTAATGTTGTGATGTATCAGATGAACCCTGCCCTGCTGGTCTCATTGAAGTCCTGGTCTGACCCCCACTAATAAGCTCCTCCTCTGCTATGAGGGCCTTTTGGACAGTGTCGTGCAAGGTTTGAGGCATCAAGATCCTAACCTTTGCATGCAGGCTTCCGTTAAGGCCAAACGCAAACTTTTTAACCTTGAGCTTCTCAGTGTTAAGGTGCGGAGCATACCGAAGCAACTCCATAAAACGTGCCTCATACTTGGGCACCATACGACCTCCCTGTTGTAATGCATTGAACTCATTGAGTTGACGCTCAATGAATTCCTCTAGAAGGTACCTCTCTTGGAACCGTTCCTCCAACAGTTCCCATGACATGTCTTCAATGGCCATGTTCAGCTGTGACAGGAGCGTATTGCACCATAGAAGAGCACTCCCCTTCAGTTGAAATACCGCCATGCAGACCTTCATGTTGGAGGTATAATCGTGAAGTGTGAAGCACATCACCATATTCTCCAACCATGCCTCGACGGTGGCTCCATTAGGGGAACAAAAGAACTCGGGAAATTTAACCTTCTCGAGTTCACGGTGAATGCTACCTGTAACGGTCGGTGCACATGGTGGAACCTCAGCGAGTGCCGGTGCCCTAGCCTCATCTCTGTCCAAGCGGCTGATCAGTGCCTCAGACATGCGCTGAAAATATCTCATCATCTCGACCATGTCTCCAAGTGCTATCTTCTCCTGTCTGAGAACCTGCTTGCTTCCCTGGGGGTTAGACCCTTCAGGTGTGGATGCTACTGGAGGCTTCGTGCCTCCTCCCCTATCACCTCGTCATCTATCTTTGTGCATCCTCTAACCATGATTACCTGCACGCACACAATCAACTCAATCATCCATAGTATAATCAAATCAAATCATGTCACAAAATTCGTAGAGAATCCCAAGTCATGGGTCAAACCAACTTTGATACCATATGTAATATCCTCCTTGTTACGACAACAACTCTGATAACAGGTGCAATGTTTTTTATTTTATTTAAGGTGTGTGCGCGGATGTAAAAAATAAACAGACACACTTGACTCTACGTCTTCACCCGATGACTAACAAGATGCAACCACGATGATCACAACAAGAAGACATAAGGCACACAACAAGTAACTGCAAGCATTAAACGACCATAGACATAAGGCGCACAACAAGTAACTTCAAGCATTAAATGACATACTGTGTTATGTACAGTACGAACACAGATGGAAGAATCCATAGTTGTATATTTTACTATTTCTGCATAGGATAGTAGGGCATTTAATCTTAGTCCTCTACTCCAGAGAGAGAGAATGTCAAATAGGCTCCTGGCCGACTGCTCAGGCAGAAACTAGTAATCTCTGTCAGGAGGTCGCAGTGGTGGGAACTCTTCCTTGAAAGAGCCCAAGACTACTGATATGACCTTAGAGGTGTGTCGCAAGAGTGGAAACCCTACCTTTAAAGGGCCCGAGACTCTTGATATGACACTAGATTCTTTACACAAAAAATAATCACACACAGAGACTTATATATAGAGCGACTAGCTTTATCAAATCGAAGAGTCTGATATCATACAACTGTGAGTTTGAACAATTTCAATTATAGTACTAACCCTGAAATTAATTAACAATCACAATACATCCTATATGTTACATATACCATAAAATTACAATAACATTATATTAACAACCTCACATCTTATGTTATAATAACCTTGCAACTAAAACATCAATCACGAGTCACATTACTCCTTGTATGCTACCAATGCAATGAAGTTACAATAACTTTACCATAAAATAAATCAACTTTACATTTATATTACCATAACCTTGCCAATGAATTAATAATAAAAATAAATCATTACCGTAGCATTCAGTTACATATTTCCAAACAATTTTATGACATTAATCACAACAAATTTAATGACAACACTGTCAGATAACCATATCTTTCTAGATTACGATATCATTGCAATTAAAATAACGAGGACTTTACATTTTAGTTGTTATCATCAACAATGAAACTACAACTCTGACCATAAATAATCATAACATCACTTTTTTATTACGATAGCATTGCAATTTAACTAAAAATAACTCTACTTCATTTGTTATCATCAACCATGGAACTGCCAGATTATTACCATAAAACGACAATAACATTAGCATTAACATTACCATAAGCGTTAACATTAACTTTGAACCTTATATCACATTAGTTTTATCATGAACAATAATAGCCTTGAAGGTCATCATTACCCTAGATAATAGCTTCAACCTTAACATTCATTACAGATCCATTTACATCCAAATAATTCCAATTAGTAGACAGTTACCAAATCCACCCTTAATAATAATGTAGATTCAACTAATTGCAATTCCCCAATACCAATACATAATAACTGATTGTATAACATTAATGAATAACATACCATACTATTAATTTACCTCACAATACCATCTAACACCTGTAGCCATAAAACCAGAGAAGGAGACTTTTGAAATTCAATGGAACACATGCCATTGACCAACATGAGAAAACGTTTTTCTACAGATATATCTGGTATGCTTATGGAAAATAACTATTTGAAAAATAAATGAAATGAAAATATAGAAACTGCAATAGTGATTCCGATCGATGGTAACCAAATAATCACACACCGAAAAGGGGGGTTTAGGAATTACATGTAGTAGACAGTGAGACCCAATAATCAGACACCAAGACGTGTAAGTATACAATGTTGTAGATACTCAACAACATACAGGAACAACACGTTACACAATACTAAGCCAGTTAGATTGAAGTAGCTGTGAACCTAAAGGTCTGACCAAGAAGCCAAGAAAAACATAATGTTAACAACTAGAAATTTGGCGTTGGGAGTGCATGCCAAAAATCAAGGGCCAAATACGAGCACATGCTGGAAAATCGCACTTCCAAAGGTCAACAACAAAAGGAATCAGCTGGTGACCTTAACCTGATAGTAGAGGGATATTTTTAAAGCAAACGAAGGCTATACCTAACCCACGCATTCAGCAAAAGGATATAAATATACCCAATGCAGAGCACCAACCCAAATTTTCTGAAAAAAATATTATAAAAAGGAAATGCAAAAGGGGGTCATCAATACTCTCAACACAGTTGCCAAGTTAGAGGCAACGCTGTCAGTCAATAGGTAGAGACAACCTTCCCAAAATATCGTCCGTCCTAAACCATTCCCTACTTCTTTTGCTCAATTCACTTGATTAACCCAAGCAGTTAATACTTGTGCCAGCTATGTATCCGAGAATGGTTGAAGAATCCACTTTTGATTAACCAAAGTAGTTGTCAATCAACGGAGAAATCGCGTATGAAAACATGGACAGGTGAACAGAGGAATGGAATATGTAATCTGGGGCAAACTAAGGGTTCGATTAAAGTGGTAAGATTCTTTGATAACTCCTAATACTCTGTGATCAGCTAAGAGTCCTTGAAACTTATCCCTTAGTTACATTTTCTTATCTTTTATATTGACCTTCTTGAACAGTTTAAAACGGAGCTTCCAGCAACTGCCTATTTTGGATGAATAGGAAGAGTGAACCTATAGCCTTTGGGGTTATGGTTTCCAGTGATCCAAAGGAGGTTGACTGGGAATTAAAGTGTGCCTATGCTAGTCATGGATTCAATTCCAAACCAGCATCTCTTCAAGGAAGAAACGTCTTCAAGTATTCAAGAAAAAAAATACTCGCGGAGAGAAAGGGAATCACTAGCACTGTCATCACCCT
The DNA here is from genome assembly GCA_009831015.1 of Picea engelmannii. Classification (NCBI taxonomy): domain Eukaryota; kingdom Viridiplantae; phylum Streptophyta; class Pinopsida; order Pinales; family Pinaceae; genus Picea; species Picea engelmannii. The sequence goes on from ML802488.1 coordinate 58,624, forward strand.
ATTCTTAAACGCAGAGGAAACAGGGATAAGGACTATTCGATTTGAAATTCAGGCATGGGAAAATTTTACAGTCCAGAAAAGGACGCAGACAACTAAAAGGACCAAATCATAAAAATATAAATATATTCGCAGGAGTAAATAAAAACTTTAAACTAAAAATGTAATCGTTGGAGCAAATATAATCGTTGTCCAATCTATTTATGAATATGTAGTGAAGAGATAAAAAAATCATTTGTTGGCACCAACATAACCTTATCACTAAGATTTGATTCATTTCTCTCCACAGTAATCATTAGCTTAAGACATAAAACAATTTAATGACCAACAAATAGCATGAATACGATCGCTGGGAATGTAGGAGTACAGAAGTGACAAGTAAAACTACTAACCCAAACTCAACATAACTTTCATCATCAAGGAATCATATACAAAAATTTAACAAATTTTTCTTTTATTCTTAAACGAACCGATGCACTTGCGTACCTGAGACTGACGACAAATAACCCGAAGACGTTATCCCTTGCTTGTGCTCCATCTAAGTCCTACTTGTGCGTTGTCTAGATTCTAGTTGTCTATCGTCGAGACTACACTGGTACCTCCCAGCCAACACTAGGGGTACTCTACTTCCCCCTTATCCCCCTGATCCGCAAAGGAGCCGCACATGATCCAGATGATAAGTCTAGCTTCCAGCTCACCTCGCAAGGCTGAGCTACCACTCTTATCCAAGCTGTAAAATCCCAACTCCCCACAAGTAATCAGTCAAGTCACAATTCCAGTAGCGTAACATTACACTAACATCCGATCCCCTTCTTCCTCATCTTCCCTTTCTTTTATAGAGTTGTCCAAACCTCACACTTTCCCTAAATCACTTTTAATTTAAGTTTTAATAAAAATATTCTAAATATTCTCCTTTGCACAAGTGTCGTCCATCCCCCTCTCTCCTCCAATAATTATTTTCTTTAAATTATTAATTTACACATTTCCCTCACCCACCTAGAGTTGCTCCTACATTTCCTCCTAGGTGTTCCTAAATGCCCTTACATGTTTTAAATAATTTCCCTAAAAATGAAGTTGCTAAATCAGCTCAATTTAGAAGGTTCTTAATTGTAGATTCTTTACTATGTTGACCTCGCTTTTTACCATAAGTTCCCAACTTTCCTTTATTATGTTTCCTCCATTACTTAGTTTCCTAATTCTTATTATTCCCTTCTTTCCCCTTTTTATTAGAGGAAAAATGGAAGTTGCGTTATTTAATCTTTTCCCTTTATTATTAATTTAAATCTTTTTATACTTCCCCAATTTAAATAATTTATTTCGTCTTTACAATTTAAAACCATGGAATTTAATTAAATTATTCCTCTCTTCATTTTTCCCTCTAAATTTAAGAAGACTAAAACTATTACTTAAGTGGTTTTTAGTTTAAATTTTTATTTTTTTATTTTTATAGGGTCCTTTCCTAGGTTAAACAAAATTTCACCCTAGAGAAGCTTTAGACTTAGATTTAGATTCTAAACTGGGCGACAATTATTTAGGGACATCTTTTAAGAATTTTTTAATGTGTTGTATGTCTTAGGGCCATCTAGGTTTGTTCCTTCATCAACATCAATGCGACATGCCCTTTAGGAGACACCACATGCTCCAAGGGTGACACTTGCATCATTTGTTTCTTTTGCACGACATGCCCTTCAGGATGCACCATGTGCTCCAAGGGTGCCACTCGCCTTGTTCATTTCTTTTGCACAACATTCCCTTCCGGATGCGCCACGTACTCCAAGGGTGCCACTCACCAACTTGATTGATTGGTAGACATCTATAACCCCTGGAGTGAACACTCCCCCAGGTGAACTGGTGGGAGACTAAGGGCTCTAAGTAATAAGGCCCCCACCTTATTGCACATCCTTTAGAATCATTGTGAGTGACTGTCGCAGTCTTCCCTCACGATATCGTGGATCCTCTCGAACTAGGTAATCGTTAACCTACAGTTCGAGCCACGGTTGGAGTGCTAGTAGGCTGTGGCAGAGATGCTCTCCACACCTCTCCCTCAACCTCTCTGGAAATTGTGTGTGACCACTTTACTCCATATGTGAGTCTAGTTAGCAAGCTATCTTCAGTTTTCATCATCAAAAAACGTGTCAGAACATGTCCACATCATATCATCAAATCAATGTAATATCACAGTAAATAAATCAACCCAAATAGCACACTCCCTGACTCAATATGGAGTCCAAGTGGTTTCGTCGATGCCTCTACATCCTCAAGGTCAGAAACCCTACACACTCAGTAAAACTAATTCAATAGCACCTATCTATGTCAAAGCAGTAAGACATCATGTCATCTAACATAACGCATCATAATCAAGGACAAAATGGCTTAATACCATAATAGTTTGGATCACTTGCGAGCAAGTGTCCTCAAAATAAGTTTTATCTGTGCGCCAGAGTGGGATGTTACATGCCCAACAATCATAAACATTAATTACATTTAACCAAATTCGAAATTTGGAATTTCCATAAATGGCAAAAATTTTCCAAATTCAAATTTGCAAAAAATGGAATAATTTTCCTAACAAATTTCAAATTCAAAATTTATTTATTTTTGTGGATGTCAGATTTTTGTTTTGATTGATTTCCTCCTAATTAGGATATGGACACTTATTGGCAAAGTGTCTAATTTTTCCACAGTTAAAACATATTAGAGGAATCTTCCCTTTGTATTTCCATATCCCTTTCTTGAGTTTCTTTATGCAGTTTGTAGTTTCTTCATCAGATATATATGATAAATCATCTTTGGTATTTTTATCCCACCTCACTTTAGATGCTTTAAAGGGTGTTTCCCTTTTTTATGATTTATCATTCCCTATTCTCATTTCATATGATGTAAAATTTCCATGGAGCTGATCAACTATGAGTGTGTCAAGATCAGACCTATCTTCAATTGAAGAGATCTTAGCATCATATCTCATAGGTAATGAGCTTAGTATTTTTTTCACAATAGGTTTATTTTTAGGTTCTTCTCCTGCTACACTTATTGAATTGACCACTTCATCTACTCTATGAAAGTATTCAACAATGTTTTCTGCTTCTATCATTTTTAGATTTTCAAACTGATCTTTATAGGTCTGTAGTTTGGCTTCCTTGACTTTTCAATCTCCTTCATATACAACCTCCAACTTGTCCCATATTTCTTTGGCTGATTTACAATGCATACCTTCACACATATGGAATTAGTCAACCTTCCTAGAATTCCATTAACTTCTCTTGAATTGTTATTACAATTTTTCTTTCCTATAGTGTCTTTGGGTGGAGTAGTTGGTGCAGTGTAACCATCTACAACAGATTGTCAGATATCAAAACCAAGAGCCAACAAAACATTTTTCATTCTTACCTTCCATAGAGCATAGCCTCCTCCATTGAACAATGGTGATTTCTTGTTATACATTCCCTCTTGTTGATCCATCTTTAGAATCTACCTCTTAGTTGTTAGATTGTTCTGAAGTCACCCGCTCTGATACCAATTGTTGGAATACTGAGAGGGGGGGGGGGTTGAACCAATATTACCCTTTTCTTGTAATTAGCAGTCACTTTTTATATTTTATTGATTATCACCTTGAATCAACAATGAATTGTATAAATATATTTAATAACAATTACAAGTTTTTATAAAGAATAATGAAGGACACCAATCCTCTTTAGATCACCAACTCCCTTTTATTTAGGGAACCAACCCTAGGAAGCTCCAACTCCCTTATCTTTTACAATTTTCTTAGTAAGGATATGAATCCTTCCATGCTTCTCCCTTCCACCCTCGCTGCATAAGTATCTTAACATTTCCTTCCTGGAATTTGCTTCTACTTTTGATCTTCTGATATGGACTACAAAGACTCTTTATTCTCACCACTCTTTCTTGTTTATATATTCTTCAAAAGGCCATGAGTGTGATACACTATGTCCCTTTGGTTGGACCATCACACCTCTTTGTCTAACTTAACCATAATCATAGTTTATTATTCTTATTGTGAAGGATTTTCATAAATTGATCACAGATATGGATCAATTTCATCGTTTAACTCGATCTCGAATCTCTGCAATTATTTCATAAAACAAGTTCTGCAGAGGTGCTTCCTTCAAACCATTACATGTGACCGATAATGCAAAACCACAAGATTATGAACTTTAGCGACGCATTCTATTTTACCTTTATATCTTTCATTCCATATGACCAATGATGGTGACCCGATGCTAGGCCAAACGAGCACTTGAGCGCTTATCACAATCAATGGTCACAATTTAATCTCTCGATGAAATGGATGATTGTTGGTACTTCTCCTTTCGGGACTTCGGGACTTTGTCCTTTCAAATATTATGAAAACAATTTTGTCGAACATATTGAATGTTTCACATTTATTTTTCATAACCATATCAATGGTCAGATTCAATCCTTACACTTATCCTTTCATTCCTTAATCTGACGGTTGGGGCTTAATCAAGCATTGAGTTGGATGGCCACCATTTACTTCGGGAATTCATCTATTCTACTTACACTATCCTTCCACTATATTTTTATCAATGGTTGAGAATGGACCCGATGTATTTTTCAGATCGGATGATTCATGTCCACTTCATGACTTCGAGACTTACGTCATTTGTTGGTGGTGAAACTCTCGAAGTAAATCTTCCAGAGTGACGTAACTTACAAACATCACTTGTTGATATGGCATGGGTTGAGTGGAAGCTACGTGCAACTTAGATTTGTGATTTACATGTACCTCATCTATCGATTTCATATTGACACTTGTCATTATATGACTGTGTGATGTGTCATTACTGACATGGTCTGGCACATGTTCTTGCTGACATGGTCTGCTGACATAGATCTCTCGATCTGACACATATTTGTCTCCTTGATCTAAAGGTTATAAAACTATCTGAAATGTATCTCAGATCAACGGCTAAGAGTGACTTCATAATTTTGGCTTTTGGGACTTTGGGTAATTCAATATCTCGACTTCACAATTGTTCCGAAGTGATATTCCCGAAGCGTAAAATCCTCACATTTATTTATTTATTTATTTTTATGTCTGGAGGAATCAGCAACTAGTTGGGTACGTGCTCGCGTCACATGTGGCCATGTTATCCAACTTCTACCACTATAACCTCCAGGTGTGCCCACGATGCCCCTTACGTGGCACACATTGTAAGTCGCGGGGAATTGAAATCGAAACCTCATGGAACTTTATTTTCACGGCACTTGCAAATTGAGCTGCCCCCCAGGGGAAACTCCTCACATATTTTAACCTGAAATGAATGATGTTCATTTGATCAATATCTTAGATATATGGATCGATCTATCTGTGATGATTCTTTTCCTTGATTTAAATCCAATAGCCCTCCATCTTTTCTTATCCTATCCTTCCACTTAATTTGATCCGACGGTTAACAAAAATTTGGGTATTTGAATTATCAACCATTTTTTCCCCACTTATTCTATCCTTTATCTTAAAGTGATCCAATGGCCATGAATACTCTCAAAGCATATTAATGATCAAGGATGATTATGGAACCACAACTTGCGAGTGATTTAAGTTGTCACCCAAGCTCCACAATTTGAAGTTGTGCATTTGTCGGTGAGTCAACCACAATCATCGATCTTTGAAGGTATAATATCTAACAATCCTATCAACTGTGGGATTAGAACTTGAAAGTTGTTTAATTCTTCCTTCTCTCCTTGCAATTCATCCCTATCATTGATCTTGCGCATGAGTATCAATGGTTCTGGTTTGCCCTGTGTGGATTTTGATCTCGATCATGTCTCTGCATCATCTTTTCCCTTCTGATATTTATTCATCATGTTTTTGTACTGCGCCTTCCCTTCTGACCTTCATGTGTGTCATCATTTGTTGAAATCAATTACAATATATAAATAAAAATATGTCCAACAGAGAGTTCATTAAAATAAAGTTTATATCTAAACCATAATGACAGATCATTAAAACAAAGGTTATATCTAAACTAGATCTGAATTCGCTCATATGTGACCCATGACTTTTGAATTCATAGTTATACATGTGGAATTAACTTCAAATAATGTGTTAGACCACTACCATGAAAAAAAAAATTAACATTTTATCACCAAACATTTTGTAGTTTGCATATTAAGGACTAGTAAGATTTACCATGGTTTCTACATTCTAAGATAAATTTCCATCCTTTAAATTATTCATGTTGTTGAGACAAAGAATGGAACACCCAAGAATCATATGGTGAGTAAGAAGAGATCCTTGGAAAATCCCTTGGGCATTATGCACCTAAGGATATGTCCACCCATGACTTGCGAAGCACACCATGAGGTTGATATGGATGAAATGACTTGGTGGTACAAGAGAATGGATAATTTGGAGTTAGTCAGCACCAAAGGAAACAAATGTAGAGAGAATGTGATGATTTGGGGTGGGAATTGTGGTTTTTTTGGATGAAATGAGTGAGGTTGACATGATGGGCATACCAAGAGGATCATTGTAGGTCATCTTGGGAAGAAGGTGAAGGGGTGTGACAGTTTCTGTGGGTCATGACTCTTTGTGACCTTAACTGGTCACATATATATTTTTGAAGATGAGGCCATTTAGAGGCATGTAATAAGATTGAGAAAAGGTGAGACAAAATGGGACAAAGATGAATGAAAATTATGAAGGTGTGTCTTAGTGTCTCATTGGTTATCTTGGGCACAACGCATGATGGAGAGGCATGAAGGTTAGGAAGAATAGTGTGTGAGAGGGGGAGAAGGATATGACACCTAGGCTCAGGTTTTTACAAGGAGACTTGGGTTTATGAGAAAATAGGCAAGTAGAGATTTGACTTAGCCAAAGTCTTGTATATCTATGTATTGAGATGTGAGATCCTCTTTCTAAAGAATTGTAACAAAATTTGTATATAAAGACTTATATGGGTGTTCGAAACATATTGTGTTTCCCAACCATATTTGTGTCTCTTGTTTATGAATGGTTGCATAATTGGATAAATATAAGAACTATGTAATTGTTTAAGTAAATAATTGAAGTGTAGTTGGAAAAATTGGCTTAAGAAAGAGTATGGGTTTGTATTAGGTAAGGTGTAGTATGGATGAACTTTGGTTTGGTCAAGATGAAAAAATGAAATGTCATAATGCCACATGACCCTAGGTGTCAAGAAAATTTAGTGAACAAAGTTGATTTGGATCCTCAGGAAGACTATGGGTGCATGAAAGATGGTATCATAGCAGTCTTGGTGACATTTTTTGGTACAACATGTTTCAAATATGAGGTATCTTTTTGTGTCAGGAAAGAGTCCATGTACGTAAAGTTACAACATAGGAGTGATCAAAAGTTTGGAGAAAACTTTGGGTTGCTCGCTTGATTCACTTGGAAGGTTGGGCGCTCTAATGAATAGATATAATGAATTCAAAGGTGGAAATGAATTTAGGCAAAGAATTGTGAAGAAACTGGGTGAGTTGGGGTTTTTGTGGACTTGGGAGACTGAGTTGGGGTGGAATCACAGAGTGTTCTTGGTGCAATAGGTAGTTGAGGTGCATTTTCAAATGAGACACAAACACTTGAGTGTGTTATTATGTTTTTGTTGTAGGTAGTTGGGGAACTAAGGGAATATTTGGGGAATGTTGGATGCATGCAAGAATATTTTTGCGATTCGAGCCAAGTCTCAATTGAACCCAGGAGATGGAATTTTTTCATGAATGGCCATATATGAAGTGAAATTTGATGTAGTGTCATGAAGGATAAAAAATGATGCTTTATATTGCATAATGGAAATCTTGTGATGACAAGAATAGTAGAATAGAATATATGTTGTGAATCAAAACTTAGCATAGTTACATGAAGAATTGACTAAGATGCACAAGATCAAGGAAAAATCAAAATTTTATAATGATGAGATGAGGACCTTTTTCTATGGAACCATGTCTAGGGAGATGGAAAGTTTATGTTCTTCAGCAAGGAACATTCCTAGGGAAAAGGAGGTGTCCCAACAAGGAAGAAGTTCCTTGATAGGATAGGAAAATTTGTTTGGTTTTTTCTTTGTGATGAAAACCACTTCATAGCATATTTTATGATGAAGACTAAGTTGGAATGGTTAGAAGAAGACCAAGTGTAATAGGTATATGAGAAGCCTATCACCATGGTCGAAGTATTTCAAATTCTTGTACTTTCAAAGGAGATGTTGTAATCAATGGATGTGTTGATAGCTCATCTAGAGGAGTTATAATATAGAGGCCATGAATAACATTCACAATGTGAAGGGGAATAAATTTACTTTATGGATGCAATGGTGAGTGGGGTGAAGGTGGTTTCTTTGGTGGACACTCCCATGAACCACAACTTTGTGAGTGAGAAGACCACAAAGTCACTCCATCATAAGACTGAGAGCAACACAACCATGTACAAGGTGGTCAACTCAATAGTGGAACTAGAATTTGGAATTTGGTTTGGAATCTAGACTTGAAGGTTGCTCCATTGGATAATGATGCATTGGTATTGGGGAAGGAATTTATTATATTTTCCAAGGGAGTTCTACTACCACATGTAAGTTTCCTGGTATTCTTGGATGAAGCCAAAATTCCAAGATTTCCCATGATAATGAATAGGAATCTTGGATGAATAACCAGGATGTATGCGATCAAGTTTATTGAGAGAGTGAGTGTAAGTGAAAATAAACCTTGCAACACGATGTAGCAGAAAAGGGTGAGTTTGGCCATGGTGACCTTGGGAGGATAGGTCTAGAGAGAAAAAAGGTCGAAAGAGGGGGATTGAACAAAGGTTTTAAGAGATGTTCCATATAAATAAAAAAAAATAGTCTGGTGAAGATTGTAGTACATTTTTTTTAAATAAAACACCTTGGTATGTACCTAAACATAAAATGAACTAGAACAAACTTACATAAAATTCCATGGAACATAACCAAAAGATGTATGGAGTGCACCACTACATAAATTATTGGTGCTTACATAAAATGAAAATTCATCGATGCGTCATTACATGAAATTGTTTGGTGCATACATAAGATGAAAACACATTGGTTTTTTCCATTACATTACTGCCCCAGAGCGTACCCATGATATAAACACACTATGTTGCTTATATTTATTACACCCCAGATTCCCATTTTTTTGTATGCAACTTCAACATGCTTGTATTTTATGTCTGTCTGAGTGATTGTATAATTTGTATGTTCCAGTGCCTATACTACCATGTGCACCGAAAGGTATTGAAATTTCAAATATTCGGGGTGAGATGTTCATGCAATCCTTTGTTTCGAAGAATTGGTTCTTTTATTACATTAATTCACTAGCGCATTTATTTTATTTAAAGCATTGGTTCATTTAATTTACTTAAAGCACCATATTTGTTATTATATTTAAAAAGTTGATGTGTATTTATCACATGCCCACAATAAAATTTTAAATTATGACATGTTCTATGCACCAATGCTTCAATATAATTAATGTACATTGGTGATTCAATATTCTTAATATGCACGAGTGTGTATAACCCCTTAAAAAGAATCAATTTCTATATTATTTCATCCACCATTTTGTGAGTTAATAAGAGTGAACCAATATGTATATATTTTAATTAATTAATTAATTATATATATATATATATATATATATATATATATATATATTTATTTATTTATTTATTTCTATTATTGCATTTTGATATAATGATTGCATTAATGTCTTATCAATGGATCAAACCTCTTTTATTTGCAAAAATCTAAATTATTCACATATTAATTCATAAATTATTTGAAACAATGTAAATCATTCACATATTAATTAATTAGCAATACAACATTTAAAAACATTTCACAATCCAATAAAATAGCAAACCCATTTTATTATATATGAATAAGAGACCCATGGTCATACAAAATGTGAAAACGTAAAGGACCATAAGAATCAAAATGGAACCAATATGTAATTGCTAGACATAATCATAATATTTCCTCATGCAATTGGGAAATTATGTCCACTACATTAAGAAAAATCCCTGATTTTTATAGAATGATATTAAAAAACATACAACTTATAGTAACATTCAATTATATTAATTATCATTCATCACTTGAATTGTCATCATTAGTCAAGCTAAGTGCATCCCC
>ML802488.1:72152-87315 GCA_009831015.1 Picea engelmannii
ATGTTGTGCATTACAAATAATCTACTGAAAAGGTATGAGTACTACCTAGAATTGGAGTGTGATTTCCATAATATTTTCATTTATCCATGTGTATATAAGAAAAAATCCATCGACATTCTCCCATTTTTCATCACAGAAGAAGACATCCAACTAGGTTTCATAGAATAGGACAAGGAATATCCTCCTTCGGTTGTAGAAGAGAAATCATAACTTGAAACTAGGACGAAGAAATACCAAGAGAAGAAATGGGCCACATCTGCATCTAAACAGAAAGAATAGGTCTTAGGATCTAAGCATCAAAATTTTGTTACCTCCAAAGACAAAGTCATAAATTTGTCAGATGATAAATTGAAAATTGATGAGGACTCTAAGAATGACCATGATAGGGATTACAAGAAAAAAAAAACCTTAGTGACACAAGGGACATCCCTAATAAATTTAGATCCTTGAACAGATGAAGAGAACATACCCTCTTCCCTACCAAATTTTAGTACCATTTAGGAGGAAATCCATGCACCATCCAAACATCACACCATAGCATTTGTTCAAGTTCCTAGCAAGCACTGGTGGATGAACACAAGAGAAAGGTCTAATACAAGTACCCTAGTAACACAAACAGGGTCAACGATTATGACTATCCCAAACTTGGTCAAGGAAATTAGAAGAAAACTCATGATGTAACAGGTATTTCAAAAATATGTTTTGGGAAAATTCGAAAACCTATGTCAAAAATTATCCATTGCTTCTCTACTTGGTTCACCCCCTCAAGAGAAACAAATGACTGAATTCAATGAAACGAGTTGCAGAAGAGTGTTGTGGGTGAACCCATTTGTTTATCTATATTTTGACTTAGCCAATTCCAAGCTTGAACTGGCATATGTTTCTATAGAGGACTTATGAAATTTTATGACTACCATCATGACAGAGCTCAGAGATAGGCATAGGACCCTCAATAAGTCACATACACAACTGTAATAGTAGCATGAGTAAGAAGTCACTGTGCATAAGGAAACTCAGATGAAACATCAATAGGAATCATATGTGTGAAAATAAGTAGAGGATCCATACCATGAACTCAAATAACTTCATATTGTGGAGGTCACCATGCATGATGAAAGTAAATCACAACACAAAATGATTCTCACAATTCACAAGGAAATCATTAGCACTATGGATAATGATTATTCACAAGTTCCCATGCCAGGGGTTGATTAGCCATACAATCCTATGACTCAAAAAATTCATGTATTCAAGGAGTGCATCTAGATATTAGAGACACAAAATATCAAGCTTTATAAGAATCTCAAGTGGCCTGCACTGAATAACAAAGAGTTGCAACAAAATATTGTTGTGGATGAGGAAGCACTGCAAAAGGGAAAAAAATGAATAAAGGATTTTGCAGATCTCGTTCAGTATAGATTCAAACTCTTGAATCACTTATAGAATATACTTGAAATTAGTTCCATTGATGAAAATTTATACACTGTGAAAGTAGAAGTTGCAGAACAAAAGATTGCACTATCATCCTTACCTCCAGGTGAGGGAGAAACAAAAAATGACAATGATTACCAACAAAAATTAGGATATTAGTATAGCCTGGTCGGAAAAACATACTCTCTTTGGCATCACCAATGAAACTATTGGAAAGGTCCAAACATATTACAATCAACTCACAATGACACATGTAGTGACATCACCTATGCTAGAAAATATGGAGAAGATTAACCTTTAGTCCCCATAGGTTAGAACCATTGATACATATGAGGTTTTCCAACCCACATAAAGGATGCATTAGATTTTTAATGATTTTTATGAACAATTTCAATATTTCATCCAAGAACTCCTAATGACGAAGCCAACAACTACTTTTTTGAGGCCATGAATAGCCACCATTGGATTAAGGAGGAGCCAACTAATAGTGTTAGGGTCCTGTTGGAACCCAAGTTTTTGGGGAATTTCCATCTACACCCATGATGATACACTACATTACAAAAGGAAGGATTGACAACAACATTGACCAAAGGAATATTACACACACCAACCCAATTTTTCACTATGCACAAGGAATCAAGAAGATCACATGAAACAAATATGAGTGTATCTTTGAGAATATTTTGTACTTGAGCACTATAATGACCTAAATGATTGTGGGAAAAGGTATGGATGAGCTGAAAATTTAGTTTGGATTGCCACACTCTATGAATATTTGGGGCTTGTATGCGGGCAAGTAGAGAGTGTGAATCTGACATTTACTCAAGAGGCTAGAGCATAAGAGTCAAGAAAAAAAGACAGTAGAGTAAGTCTGAATAGTGCAGAGAATTGAAATAGAGAATGCATGCCTATGAAAAAGAGTCGACTAGAACAGAAAGAGAGAGTTCCATATCCATTTTCATCTAAGTTTTGTATGATTTTTATAAGAGTCTCTAATAGATTTATATTTTTGTAGGAAGGAAGAAAAGAGAACAAAGCACATAACGTAGTTGAATGTAATGATGGTTGAATGAACTAGAAAACATAAAAAAATTCTATCTGATATGAGTTTGTCTCTGTGTTCATTTTGTAAGCTACTGAATATAATATAAAGTCATTTTCTCTCTACAATCTCCTATGTGTATTTTGAGTTGAATGGATATTGGTCTTAATGGATAATTATTATTTCTATGTGTTTCATTATGCATGAATGAATGGATGTATGCTCGAGAGGTTTCCTTGTATGCATTGTCCCTTCACATATGACACAACACAAAATGGTCTCTTTGATTCTCATGGTACCTTGGGTGAGACCTTCTTCGGTCCTCGACCGAAGATTGAATCTGTCAATGCCTTAGGATTTTGTTGGTAAAATATTGAGGAGCCCTAGGACTTCAAGTCCCCAACAATAGGATGAAATTCATCAAAGAACGCAAGGAAATATGAATTGGGGATGAGTGCAATGAATGTTGAATTAATGTTTCCCAATACCTTGCCACTTATGTGAATCTTTGCACATACTCACAATAGGTCATCCCCTAGAATATAAAAAGAGTGCTCAAAAAATCAAACATCTAGTCGTCCAACCAAGGGATCTTTACATTTTTTAATGAGGCAATGAAAACCCAAAGCTCCCAATTAGAAATCTCTCTCTATATATATAGATCCCAATTTTCCTCTTCATTAACTAGCATGGGAAAGTATGAGAGAAATCAGATAGCATCATCCATTTTATGTTGATTTGTCTCTTGAAATAAAGAATGAAAATTATTTATCCCAAGTGATTCCATACTTATGAAACATCATACCTTTACTCCTTTCGCATCACACAATTTCCATTTGGATTTAAATCTCTTCTGGAAATTGGCATACTTCTGAATGTTTTTTGTATTGAGGTCCCCAACTACTAGCCAAAGTGATCAAATCTTCAAGAACCATTTGTTTTCTTTTTCCAACAAAATGTTTTGTCTTTGAGCCTATATTTGTTTACCTTAGTGTATATCCATCGAGGAGTCCTACCTAAACTGATAACCACCATATATAAATCTCCAACTCCAATTCAATGTTATTGAATTTATTATCTTGTTCCTTCCTATGATTTGTGACCCAATGGACAATATTCATATTTATAGCATGAAAAGTGTTTACAAATTATTGACTTGTCAACACTCCAACATCATATTGAAATATTTTCCAACTGATAGTAAACAAATTTCAAAAATCATTCATTTAGACCCATTATGGATTAAACTTGAATGAAGCCCCTAGTTGACCCTGCAACACATCCACCTCAATGAAAACAAGGAAATAATATGAACACCTTATCTTACCACCCACGACCTGTAGATACCAATATCTTTTAGAGTAGAATGATGGATGAGAAACTTGTCCAACTTCTTAAGCATGCCACTATTTCCACTCCAATTGTTAATTCGCTATGATTGTTACTCCAAGTCAATCGAATGACTACCAAATCCACATCAAACACACTAGATCATTCAAAATTGTTTAAGAATAATTGTGTCAAAGAATCTTCTCTACATGACTCCCCCTAGATTTCCTCTCGAATCAATGTGAAATTCAATTCCCCACCCAAAATGATCTGCTCCAAGTGCAGAATCATTAGGTCAAATACATAATTTCATAAATACTTTATATTAGCATAAGGCCCATAGAAATTACAAAGAAAAAAGTGTCATTTCAATTGTTTACTCACTACCTCTGCACATAATATTTATTTCATAGTGAAATAATTAATGAACGATATATAAGGGGAAAGGCCTATAATAATTCCACTCAATGATCCAATAGAATCCAATACATAGAATTCCCAACCTAGCATAAGTTTTCTGAACTAACCGATAATGGGTTCACTCAAACCCATGGTATCCTAACCAACAATAATATCAGGGTGTTATTTTAATATAAATATCCTAAGGGAAATTTTCTTAGTACTTCCCCCCAAGCCTCACATATTAACTGACATGATATTCATTCAGGATTTAATTTGGGGATTTCTCCTGCTCTATGAACCCTAGAAATGAGTCATTGTCGACCATGAGATACTTCATGATGAGATTTTTCTTGGGCAAGTTTCAATTTTGACTTCCTACCTACTTTAGAAGGCCATGGGTATTTGGAAATACCAAACCATAAACCCCCTGAAGGATTAATACCCTGGATCGATACACAAGGACATACAAGATAAGGGTCACACCCCAAGGAGGTCAAAAGGGAGCCAGATGCAACCTCCCACTTAGCTTTTAGGGTATTTTATAAATCTATATATGTAACATCCCAAACTTCCTACTCGGTTATGCCACATCAAAATTTGGAATTATGATACCATTAAACTTACTGATATGTTTTGCATAGGAATAGAGTTAAGAGGAATAATAATAGTCTACAACAACAATAATTCATACATATAAATAACATGAATTTCATAACCGACCATCATAATTCATAACATAGAATTTACACAAACACATAGAGACAATTATCTTTTGTGAATTAAATACCAACTACATCCATACATTCCACGTTACTCCGAGCCATAGACCACATTTCTCATAATATCAGCAGTGGATCACCCTCGATATGGGGATAATCTCTATCAAGGGAAAGGAAGTTTTAAGCTATTCTAAGGTCTCCCAAACAATAAAATTTCTCAAAATCAGGTTGCAACTATAGCAGCCGACCTAAAGTCCCTCATCCCCCACATGCATGTCCCTCCCCAGGAATTGTGCTCCTTCTCTTCTCAAAAGTCCTTTGGCTTCCTCGCTTACCTTCCAAGTCTTAAAAAACAAGTAGTACATGGAGTCCCAAATACCTATAGATACAACTTGGCACGTTGGAAATTAATTCCCAACAATTCTCTCACATGGAGAGAATGATCACAGGCTTGATAACCCGCTTCTTCGACCATGGGCATGACAACCCGCTTCTTTAAACACGAGCCTGCTAACCGAATTCTTCAACCATAGGCCTGATAACCCAATTCTTCTAGTCACTGGCTAGAAACATCTCCCATGTACATGTATGGTTGTATATTCCACTTACATGGTAGATATGATGAATGAATGATTCATTCCAATTGCACTAAATCTCTCTCTTATATATGCATGTTCCTTTTATGACACATGTCACTCAAGGAATTCACTTTTCCTGACTTAAGAAACTTATTTTATATTCATATCCATAAATTTATCTTTAAGGAATATTAATATAATATTCCATTGGGATTAATCCCCCTTAGTTTATCCCTTTCCTAGACACTTATCCCCCCTTTCCATTTCTAGTGGATTTTACTCCCCCATCTCTTTTGTTGGGTCGGTCTGCAATAATGATGTATATTATTAATAGTATGAGTGTTTACATATTGCTATAATAGGATCACTGGACTTTAACATCTAGGTTATTCCACCTAATAATCACATAGACACTCTAGCCTATAATATCATGGCTCAATAGCATATAAAATATCTATACAATTACAATCAGAGATCAACCTGGGGTATTACATCCCCTCCCCCCTCCCCACTTATTTATGCATTGTCCTCAATGAATTATATAATTGTACATTCAAAATTCTTTAAAAATATCCATTCCTTTGATATTGAAGTTTGTTATCCTCTTGGTGATATTATTTTCAAGCACCAAACTTATGTATTCATACTTTAACTAGAAGTAATTTTCTCTAGTCCATAGAGATGCTTCTAGCAAGAATTTTTCTCACTACGAAATTATTGAGTTTCCTCCTCCTTGTTGAACCCACCCTTCCAAGATCGAGCATCCTTTCACTACTATATCGTCCTTCAGTAGTTTACTCCTCCTCATTGCACTCACCCTTCCATGATCAAGCATCCTTTCACTACTATTCCATCCTTCAGTGATCCATATTTCCAAGGATTTAACACACAAGGAGAGAGTCAACTCATTACCACATCCCCACTAAGTAACTACAATTTAAGGCTCCAATTTCCCAACTATAGCCAATATTCCCAACCATATTAGCTTCAATAACCATCATCACATTTGTATCACACACATACAGTCATCTTGAGACAATATTGTACCAATTTCATGCAGAAATTCAAATATATTTCATAAGGATATTCAAATTTTATTCCTATATGATATTCCATCTCGTAATTTTTTGGTCGTTTCAATAGTAGGATTAAGTATCTCTTATCTATTTGTGCAACACCATAATTGAGACCACTTTTATTGCAATTCTACCATCTTTCATTCAACCAACAAATTATTAGTATTTCATGTGCCATAAAATTCTATTTTAATACTTACAAGGCTCACAAACTAATTTTCAGAATTTTCCACACTTAATAACTCAATCATAGATATCAAACAAATTATTAAGTAGAATGAATTTCCAACCATTAGTAATTTCATTCTTTCAACATTATTATTTTTATTACTCTATTTCCTAAAAAAACATTTTGTCTAGTCACTACTCATTTGACTACTTGACTTACAACTTTATTGTTGCAATGTCTAACAGCCCTTGAAACATTCTCAAATCCATGAGTTAGTAGTAATTACATCATTTCATCTATTATCATCATCATTTCCCATTAATATCATATATACATGCATTCACAAAACTGCATTCCACAAATGCATTCAAGCATAACAATTTTATCATGCATATGCGTAACTCTACCACTTACAAACTATGCATGAGTGAAACTCTTCATGCATATCTATTTAATGCAACTTTGTATTGATTTCATGATGAAATTTATCTAATTCATGTATCCCACCATGGTGAATTGGAAGGTTTGGTCAATGCCCTGACACATCATCCATACACTTACTATTTCTTGCTCAACTATTTGGATGTCTTCCTTTTCAACATGAACACTACACCAATAACAAAATTCTATGGTTCTCTTTAGTGTTAGTAAAAAGGTTATAGTCTAAAACTTAGTTAAAGTAGGAAATTTTACTTGGATACTTGTGTGGAACTAAATCCTTTCCATATCCATCCATGTCATAGCCTCATACAGGACTAGATTTATTGACATTCATTCCTATAACAATGTGTTGATGGGTCTTAAATCTGTTGATTCAATAGTAGGAACCAAACGTACCACTGAGGCCCAATTAGAATCTACAATGTTTAAAGATGGAATAGTTCTCCAAATCTTGCAATCTGGCCAAATTATCGAAGGGCTTTGTGTTTTCTTGTGAAGGCTCTTCCTTCAGTTAAGACTATTCTCTTCTATATTTTATCTTGGGTGGGATTGGTATGAGATATGCAAGCCAGTATAAACCAACTTGACAGAAAATAGGATTAAGTTTTAACTATTAGGGAAGAGGCTGAGCTTGGGATAACCTATTGCTCAAACATGCAAACAATGATTCTATACCACACGCCTAGTACTAATACATCAACCATATGAGAATCCAATTACTGTTTGGATAACTAATTATCATAAATAAATCGCATATGTAATAATATAATGGAAAGAAACATAATTCATCTACCCTAACCATTCATCACATAATAACACAACGGTCCATCTTCATCATTAAAGAAAAGAACATAAAAATGTTTCACCAAATAACTTGACAAAATAATTAATTGCTCTTACTCATTACTACATCATTCATGAAACATGATAGGAAGTAGTTTTTCTCCAAGTCCAATCACATGCATTTGATGAATATAGCTTGTGTTTGTTCCATAAGGACTTCTTAATTCATAACAGCTTCAAAATAATTCTTGACAACCGAAAATAAAGAGTTCTTACAACAACCATCGACCTTTCACTAATTGGTCATTTTCTTTATTTATAATATAAATTTTAACTGAAATTAATAGCTAAGTGCAATTTAAGAAAAACAAAAGTTTTCATGTGGCCGCATCTTCTCACAGTTTCTTTAATAGTCAACCCAAGATATCTCTTGAAAAGGGTGAGTTCTATCATGTTATGAACAACTCATAAATAGTTATTCACAATTTTGGGCCCATGGAAATCTTTGTTGTTCCATCGGAGTCCCATATAACCCTCTGATGTCCACTGCATGCACCCGACACTTTACTAGACTTAAGTTCAATTGTTGTAGCATGGTTCGGGCTCTAATTGGATGTTTTTCAAATCATTGCACTTGCCCTGGTCTTGTTTCGATCATATTTGTGAATTCTTCGATCCATAACGAATCTTGTTTGGCATGTGACTCAACTATGTCACTCAGGTCGATGAAGTTGTCAGGGTAACCAAACTCGGGGAGTCCAATATATTTCATTACTTTATTAATTTTATCCCAATGCTTCTTGCATATGATGCACTGCTCTTGTATTTCACAGTGTGGGTCCAGAGACATCTTAGCCTAGTACTCAGCTGACCTCTTCATGTGATTAAGACTACTTTTTCCCACCATCTGAATGCCATCTTCTTTCTTGTCTCAGCCCTATTGGACTGCCTCAATGAACTCGAGTCTTTCTACTACTTGTTGTGACCTTTCATACAATCACTCCATATCCTTGCATGTTGCGAGTGAAATAAGAGTGTCTTCCTGGAACTCATCTATTTTCATAGTTAATAGGTGTCTTTCTTTATTGAATTCCTTGTAAACTTCTTTGAACTCACCTTTCAGGTACACAGTTGTTTGCATGGTGGATTTATAGTATTCAGCCAAATGACACAAGTGTTCAAGCTCCTTTAGGGAAGTGGCTAGTTCCTTTTCCTCTCTCTTGGATCTATCTAGGGTGGCATCCGAGAGTGCCTTTCCCAGGCTAATAGTGGTGAATAATTGTTCAATATTAGGCTCTTGAACTTCCTCTCTATGCCTCATAGGCCCAGCCTTGACTTTTCTCTCATCAGGGATTTGAGTATTGGGAAGAATAAATACATCGGGCACATACTTGTTACTTACTTTCTTGTTGGCCACAAAACCATTGATTTCCTTTTGCATAGATTCTTTCTTTGGCTCCTTCGGTTCGGGCTTGTCCTTCATGTCTACTTTAGTCTCCTATGCATTGGTGTTATAACCCTAAATTGCACCACACATGCTTACCTGTCATCAGGCCAACTCATATCTCTTCCTTGCCAAACCCATGCTGAATAAACTCTTGAAAACCCTCTTAAATGAAGTGGAACGCACCCTAAACCTCCACTGCATGCATTGGAATGCTGGCAGGCCTACTATTGCACGCGTTGGAACACTGGATGGCCTACTACAGCCTACGTTTACCTAACAAAGCACAAAAATAGGAAAGTTGTCGATGAGACAAAAAGCTATGGGTCGGTTAACTGAAACTCCCAGCCATGCATGGTCGAGAGTTCTTCCAAAACCCTAGATCCTTCTAGCCTATAAAAGAAGGGGTAGGGGTAATATTTGGAAGAGGAAAAAGATAGCAAAGAAACTCTGCCCAATTACCGAATCCATTTGTCCCAACACTTTAGCCTTTCCTCAAGCCTAAGAATAATTTAAGGAAAGCAGTTGGAGGACAAAGAAGAGGAGGAGCCAGGATCAGGATTAAGGAGCGGTGGCCGATCTCTATCATTATTGTAAGTTGATTCATCTTGAGATTAATAAAAGAATACTTTTCCCATCCCAATGCATGACTTATATATGTTTTATTTGATTTATTCTTAATCTCTAATCCTCAAGTAGAAAAATAGCATCCATGCGTAGTGTTTTGTCTTGATTGCAGGATTGTCTTTGGAAGGAGCAGCACAAGCAAGCGGACAAAGCGCAACAGAGGATCTACACCAAACATCAGTAAAAAGGTTAGTAGGTTCTTTCCATGTTTGCATGTGAAAAAGGGGTTTTGAGTTTGGGGTGATAGGTTAAAAGTGATTTCCTTAGGGTCATTATCTGCATGCAAGTTCAGCGCTAGCATGTTAGTCCATAGGGTATTATTTCCCAACAATAGAATTGGAAACTCCATTAGGGAATTTACTCTTAGGGTTTCCGGATTCAAGAGAGGTTTTTGGGTAGTTTAAAGAAGTAGATATTTTGTTTCTTTGTTTGTCTGTTTTTTGTTAGGTCAGAGCTAGCGGGGGACCTGGTTCTTAATACAATTTTTTCCTTGACTGTTGCTTGACATTTATTATCGGGACACACAGAGGTACACGTGGCCTGTAGAAGGCCTGCACATGTGTAACTTGTGCCCTAACCTTCTACAACCCATGTTTGAATGTTTGTTGTAGTGGTTTCAGTAGCGTGTAGGGCTCAAAGAGCTTAAGAGGTAGTCTCCTCTTCCTTTTCATAATTTTACATTCTCAGAGGGCTTTCTGGATCCTATCTGGGTCTTGCTGGTGCACAGTCTTGTCTCAGTCTGCTTTATTGCATTTGATATTTTTTGGCAATTATTTTTCTTTTCTGTTAAGAAGAAGCATTCAATCCTTTAAGAGACCCTGGTTGTCAATACTAGATGCCTTTTCCAGGTTTGGGCTGCCTGTGTTTAGTTTTGTCTTAGCATTCATACATACACGCGGCCTGTGCAAGTTCAGCCCACGGGTACCCACGCCCTGTTATAGCTCAACACACGTTTTCATGCGTGCTATTTCAATGACAGTCGCGGGCTTGATTGGCTGGTTTTCAATCAGGGTGGGGCAGTCATCCCCTCTTGTGGTGAGAAGTGTTCCTCTCAGGGGTTTGAGTCTAGGGTTCCATAGTCAGTAGGTTAGGGATTCTTACCCTTGGCCTGTTGTTTCTTAGTTGATTGTTGATAGGAAAGATAAAAAAGAAAAAGATTGTGTTTTATGGTTTTTAGACAATCGTAAGAGTCGATGCTTTCTTGATTTCCATTGTGCGTCTTTGCTCTAGTTCTTTGCGATCTACTCTTTAAGCCAGAATTTTATTGTGTTTTCTTGGTTTTGTGCTTGTCGGAATTTTCCCTTTGTTGCTTCATTTAGCACTGAAAAAATTCTCTTTTTTCATTTGCTTCTTTGTTTGAAGATTGTGTTGTTGCATCAATAGCTAGGAAGAAGTATTTTTTCATAAGTTTTTTGCCATGCATTTAGAGCATAAGTAGCTCACAGATTGAGTGAAATTTATTTATGTGTGTTGTATGAAATCTTAACAAAATTGAAAAGAAAAGAAGTCTTTCTTTTTGAAAAGTTGTTGGTTTTTGCATTCAGTAAAAGTTTTTGTTTCCAGCATTTGGTTCATTTGTTTTTTTCTTTGAGTCTTTACACATCCTCAGTTTCACTTTCACACCTTGTGACATAAAAAATCCCATTAAAAGAAACACTAATTAAAATCTATTAGACTCTTTTGTTTGTAGGGTTCATACACTAGCTCAGGACTACGGCCTTGGAATAGGTTGGAGAGTAAATTTCTCCAAGGCCACTCAAACCAAACATTGGGGTCTGTGATAGGGAGTGTAGAAGTCCAGTTGCATGAAATTTATCTGAGACCCCCCTCTAACACAGGGGATAAACATGAGGTCACGTAAGGAAAGGTAGCAGAGAGAACCCCTCCAAAGCCGGACCGAACATAGTGGAGAACACATATCGAGGATTTGTTGAGGGATTATGTCCTTTGCATTTTCCACGGGGCTTTGTCCATCTCGAATTCATTCGAGGTCCTCAGTTGTCTTCCTGAAAATTTTCTCTCGATACCCTTGACAGGTTTCGGGCTTGATACCCTGCTCATTGTGGTCTACCCGACTATCGATTGTACCCGCCTGGTGACTGTTCGCATGCTGGCATACTAGTTGCCAATATTTTCTAGGGACATACACATGTGACTGCAGGGGTATACCGCGGTACCTAGGATAGACATCACACCATGCTTTGCAGAGTATACCCGGAGGGTGCTTCCGTTTTCGAGTTTCACTTGCACCAGTAAGTTGCTCTAGTGTTGGTTGTTGTAACTATTCTTCAAAATAGTTAGTGATTTCTTGTCTTATCTCATAGGGGCTTATTTTAGTGTGTGTTATTGTTTGACCGTGTAGAATACCTTAGCATTTCCTAGATCTTCTCACACAATGGAGGATTCAGAGCTCTGTCGGTCACGAAGGCTTCTGGGCCTACCATCGATTATACTGGAGCCACCCCCGCCACCATTGAGGCGGAAGCTAGACAAACGAGGGTCTTTCGAAGCAACTAGGTTACAAACCATTGAGCCGGAACAACTCCCAGAGGAATCAACCACCAATATTGGTTCGTTTGAAACCCCAAACACTGATACTTGGCTGCAAGTTATTGTGCCAATTCAATTTTATGAACGCCTGTCAATGCCTCACACAGCTATGGCAACAAACGTTGTTACATCATTTGGGAATTCTTCTATTCCCATCACTGTTGTCACCATAGGAGAAGCATATCCTAACTTGTCGTCGACGGTATAAGTCACTACAGTGTCGGTTGCAACTATGTCACACAGTGGACCGTCCCCATCCATTGCAGTGGCCACACCTCCCTTCACACCTAGTGCTACATGCCTTCCGTTCTCATACGGTATGCCTAGTTCGAGTACCAGTCCTGCACTCACTTACTCCACTTTATAGACTTTGGGTCTGGGGGTAGGGAGCTCTAACGCTCCTCTGCAAGGTCAACTTGGGGGCATTCCTATCCCTTTTAATGCTTTTCCTTATGTTGGAGGTCATATCTCTCCTTTGTCCCCTTCGTTTGGTGGTCTGCATCAGCAGTTCATTGGGTAGCCTGCACACACGAGTTCATTTGGAGCTGAGAGTCAAGGAACAACTGCGCAAACTTTGCCAGTAGGTTCATCACCATTTGTTTGGAATGGGACATTTGGTAATAACACTTTCGCATCCACTACTTTCCTATTTGGGGGCACACCCATTTTTGGACAGCCTACTCTGGCACAGGGTACTATTCCTGCATCGGGGGCACATATACCAGGACCTTGGAACTAAGGACAAGGATCCGTTCCTTCATCTAGAATGTCATTCTGGGGTAATTCTTTCCACAGTCAATGGAACCCTGGACAGACTTCTATGCCTCTCCCATCAGGATTGGCATGGGGTAATCCTTCCCAAAATCCATCAAACACGATGAATGCCCAACATCCTATGTCCTTCATGGGGAATTATCCAATGATGTCTCCACATATGCAAAATCCTTATGCTGGTCAGGGCCATGGTTTCAACCAGAACCTGAGCCAACAACCAAACTTTTCCTGGCAACCTGGTGCCAGTCAAACTCCAGGACCCTTTTTCCCGGGCTATCAGCAACAACCTAAGCTACCATTCTTGGTGACGTTACACTTGCCAGATTCGACACAGTTGTTAAATGATCCTATCTGTCACGATCTGCGTTGGCCTCCTATGCCAACCAAGTTTCCTTCAAACATTCCAAAGTTCAAGGCCAAGCCTAATGAAAATCCAGGTGATCATGTGACTACTTTCCACCTTTGGTGTTCATCTAACTCCTTGAAAGATGACTCCATCCAGTTGCAATTGTTTCAACGCACTCTTATCGAGAGTGCCATGAAATAGTACATAGAGCTCGATCATTCACGATATTCTTCTTTTGGTGAAATGGCGATGGCCTTCCTTAACCATTTCCAGTTACCTATGAGATACGATGCCGGCATAGAGTTGCTATCCAATTTCGAACAGATGACAGTAGACCATATCTCTGATCATATCTGAGAGTGGAGATGTCGAAAGAGTCTAATCAAAGTACCAGTCCCACCAACATTCCTTCTAGAGTGGTTCCTTAAGTCTTTAGTCCCACAATTATCCAAAGACGTCGTGACTTCAAGAGTTTTTTCCGAAGAAGATGACATCATGAGGGCTCAATAGTTTCAACTCATCTATTCTCAGTCTGGTCTATTATACAACATCCTTCTAGATGCTCCACGATCAATCCTAGATAAAACTAGATAGAGAGTTGGGCCACATGCTGATGGTATTGTTGGTTCAGCACAAACCAAGCCCGCTGAGCAATTGACAAAACAATTGCAACAGTTATCTATACAACACTCAGTGGCCAGCCAGACTACTGCTTTGTCTGCTCCTCCTACCCAAACGTCGGAAGTACACTCCGTGCAAACGACTAACCCAAAGGCCAACCAACATCCTGAAGGGAAGAAAAAACAATGCAAGAAGGGTAAGGGGGAGAAAAAACACACTGATAATGCTGGCGAGGGCATCACGGAAAAACAGAAGGCAAGGTATCCATGCAAATTGTGTGCAGAAGACCACCCAACCCATCTGTGTCCTCAACTTGTAGAGGCCCAGAAGTTTGTCACACAGCAACAACAAGCCATGTTGACTAATCCCTTTCAGCATGGGAAAAATTTAACTCGAGCCTCTACAAGTGCTGAAGGGGGCAACCAAGAAACCTTCCCTCCTCAAAACAACTCCTCATTCGCGAATGTATATATGGTTAGGGGTGATTCTTTAATAACGACTAGAGCACATGACTATAGTAAATCAAGCACCTCTGAAAAGGGGAAAGAAGCCAAGATCCCATCTCTTCCTCTACAGATTGAGAAGACATTGGGAGAAATGATGACACACATTCCAAAGGGTGCATTTAAGAAAGCTTCTCACAATCCAAACACAAGGGTGGCCCAGAATTACTCTGTGGTGGAAGATTTATCCCAAACCCTGTGTGTTATGTCCCCTTTGGAAGTCCTCCAAAGTTGCCCTGCTCAGAGGAAATCCTTGTTGACTTCTTTAGGCTCTACTAAGACTTGTAACCTGGGTACCATCATGTTATATATGACTGACTTGAAGCCT
>ML802488.1:93503-107546 GCA_009831015.1 Picea engelmannii
GACGGAGTCCATAGTTAATCTTTTTTCAGACTCCTTAAAATTGAAAAAATAGCCGAGTGATCTTGTCCTTGTCACACTCGTTAAAATGGTTTTGAATTGACGTTTAATCAGTGCTAGTTTACCCCTTTTTCGAACCGACTAGACTATTGTCGAAAAAGGTACCCCAATGAATTTTCCTTTTATGCTTTTTCAGACTCTCTAAATATGAAAAATCACCGAGCTTCCTGTCTTTGGGCTTGTTAAACTTACATCGAAGTACGTTACCATTGTGTGTTCTATCAACCACATTTGCATCCTTTACCCATCATCCTAGTAACAGTTTTCCTTTACATCTCAACACCTTTGGCCACTGGAGGATTTTTCCCAAGTATCATTTCCCTAGAACATCGATATTGTCCTTGTGCCTTGAGCTTGTATGTTTGTTGTACTCGTTCCTCCATTGTAACATAATATTCCTTTATTCTTTTCTCAAAATCATCAAAAAGAAGAAAAAAAAATCAAATATACCCCAAAAAGAGGATGGGAAAAGTATTTTCTTTATTGGCAGCTTCATGAGTCGCCCTCGGATAAAGCACATCTGTCTATTTGATTCATCATACTATGGGATGTAGTATGACCTTAGGAAGCTTTGCTCGTTATATAGAGTTGTGTCCTCCACCGTTTGGTTACTCTTCCAAACAGATGGAGAGTTTGTGTTGCCTCTTTCTTCATGGACTTATGATTAACAGATATGTTGCCTGAGTTTTATCACTTGTCGTGCTATTTTCAAAGGGAAGTTTGTCACTAAGCCTGAGTTGAACCCTCTGCAATACATCTCTTGTCCACATATCGGGCCATCCTTAATGTCCAATCAAGTCTTTGTTCGAAATCACTGAAGCCTTCAGTCTGATCATTAAGACTATCAAGTCCATAACTGATGAGTTGTTGAAGACCTCTGGGTAGTGCAGTCATACACTCATATTACACTCCTACCCAAGTTTTAGAAGATTTTGAAGTTGTTTCTCGAGCTCTGAAGAACAGCCATCAGGCCAAATCCGCTTCTGGGAGATGGATACTTTATATGTATATCTTTCTGATTTCGAGATGTAGCTCCACTGTGTATTATTCATGGCTACTCTTCATAGTTGTTTAACATGGACCTACAGTGTATTTTATTGGTAGCCATGGTTCTATTTTATCCCGAGCATGGGTATGCCCGCCTCGGTGAGACATTTGATATTTTTTCTAGATGGCACCTCCTGATTCCTGATTCCTGGGCTCACTCATTCATCATATCAGTATAGATTGCTAAAGAATTGTAATGTATTTCATCCATCAGATGCTCTTCTGACCTCACACATTAGGGTGCATCTTTTATAACCCTAAATTGTACCACACATGCTTACCTGGCATCATGCCAACTCATATCTCTTCCTTGCCAAAGCCATGCTGAATAAACTCTTGAAAACCCTCTTAAATGAAGTGGCACGCACCCTAACCCTCCACTGCACGTGTTGGAACACTGGCAAGCCTACTACTACACGCATTGGAACGCTGACTGGCCTACTACAGCCCGCGTTTACCTAACAAAGCACAAAAACAAGAAAGTTGCCGACGGGACAAAAAGCTATGGGTCAGTTAACCGAAACTCCCAGCCATGCATGTCCGAGAGTTCGTCCAAAACCCTAGCTCCTTCTAGCCTATAAAAGAAGGGGTAGGGGTACTATTTGGAAGAGGAAAAAGATAGTAAAGAAACTTTTCCCAATTGCCGAATCCATTTGTCCCAACACTTTAGCCTTTCCTCAAGCCTAAGAAGAATTTAAGCAAAGTAGTTGGAGGAAAAAGAAGAGGAGGAGCCCAGGATCAGGATCGAGGAGCGGTGGCCGATCTCTATCATTATTGTAAGTTGATTCATCTTGAGATTAATAAAAAAATACTTTTCCCATCCCAATGCATGACTTATATATGTTTTATTCGATTTATGCTTAATCTGTAACCCTCAAGTAGAAAAATAGCATGCATGCGTAGTGTTTTGTCTTGATTGCAGGATTGTCTTTGGAAGGAGCTGCGCAGGCAAGCGGACAAAGTGCAATGGAGGATCTACACCAAACATCAGTAAAAAGGTTAGTATGTTCTTTCTATGTTTGCATGTGAAAAAGGGGTTCTGAGTTTGGGGTGATAGGTTAAAAGTGATTTCTTTAGGGTCATTATTTGCATGCATGTTCAGCCCTAGCTTGTTAGTCTATAGGGTATTATTTCCCAACAACAATTGGATCCATTTCTTTTGACACCACTTTCAGCTTCTGTTTCCTTTTGCGAAACCTCATTTGTTTGAACTTCAGGCTCTGGGGAAGAAATATTCTCATGACCTTTTTCTTCTTGGACATGCATAGGGGTGGCATGAGATGACTACGGGTTCTCATCATCACTATATATATTTATAATCCTTCTCAAAGGATTAGGAATGTGTGTTCCTATCGAAACCAGACCTGTATCTGATTGATTCATCCCACCTGTCGATGGTCTTGACGGTGATGCAGTGGATTCTGGGCCATCTGACCCATTGATGTTACCAAGGTTTGTGAAATCAGGGTCACCTGGCTCCTTCAAACCTCCTTCTCAGATATCAGTTGGAAGCCTAGGTGTTATGATGAGGTCTGGATTATCCTGCATCTGCTTCATTAACAGTTGGGCCTGTTGCCACATAAGTACCCCCATCCCCTGTTCAAATTGAACCTCAAGGGAATCCCTAATTTTTATTGGGGATTCATGATAAACTTATGTCGCTCTAATGGATTCTTGGGGGTAACCCACTGCTTCACATGATTTCGATGCTATCATCCCTTCTCATGTACTGATAATTTCTTGAGTTGTTTTCTCTAAGGATGTCACTTACTCCTCCCAACTCATGGCCTTGGACCAGGTTGCTCTAGGATCAACCATCCTTGCCACAACCTCATTCCATTTTTGAGTATTTTTAGTGAAAATTTAATATTTAAATTGGTCATGGGCATAAGGCCAACAGGATGATAACTATGATGCATGTTTTAGGACCAGACCTTTGGGATCGTGCTTGTGAAAATGACCAATTTGGAATCATAATTCCAATTAAATTAACCCTTCTTTCTTAGCATGTGTGGTGCCTTTGACCATGTAGAAGCTAATATGAAACCCATAAGGTATGAAGGATCACTTCTTGTCCTTTAATAAAGTTGCGTTATAACCTTGTAGAATGGTCTGATAGAAAATTTACCCTAACACTAGTTGATCAGGGACACATATGGGTAACAAATGGGGTGCCCTTGTGGCATCAAAAACCCTGATGTAGGTCTCGTGCTCATCTAGCTACCAATGACCTACTTTCAATATAACCTTATTTTCTTCATCTGATAGCCTTGGGCACTCTTTCTCAAACAAGAAAGAATAAATGTGTGCAATAAACTAGTCACAAATAAGAGAATAGGATTTCTTGTACCTATTTTCCCATAAGATGTTGAAGTATACATGGAATGGGAGCTTAGAGGAGTGCTAGTTTAGTATCATTATAGAGAAAACATTCTTGGGACATATGACATCCAATAGATATGAGGTCCTGTAGAAGGAGAGGGTTTCTCCCTCTTTTGATACGTAGGATTGTCGTATGAAGGTGCTCATCTTTTTGGAGATGATGGCACCCAAATTAAAGATCATGCCTGAAATGGATACCATATAAGCTAGAGGCATTCAAGCCTCTGAAAACCAAGAGCAATATTTCTCCCCATGCAACCTACAGAGAAGAGCCATCAATTATATGTATGGTTTCCTTAGATTGGTTGTCAGATACCAGCTGGAAGTCTGGTTCGTAAAATTTTTTTCTTCCCTCGACCATGACACCATGATTTTGTTGGTGTCATCTGCTACATAGAAAATTACAATGAAATCGATGTTCAATTTTTCTTCCAGCTCCATGATCTTGTAGTAACTTTAAACCTATGATGGAAAGAAAACCCTGACGCACTCACTGTTATCGTCATTAATAAAAAAAAATTGTGCATCAGTGTGGTCAATGAGCAAATTTATGAGCTCAATGTAAGGAAACAGGAGAGTCTAGCTTGCCACCATGTGTAGGTACTCCCTTTGGATATTTGGGAAGAAATCATCATTGAATATTCTTATATCAGGATCGTTGTGCAGGGTATATTTGAGGGGTTCTTCCTTCTTGATTTTCTTAAATAATTATTCCCAATGAGGGAATGTTGTTTTGGTCCCAATGTTTGCCTCTGTGTCTCTAAAGGCCAGGGGCTAGATGAAGACCTTCTTTTTGGCTGTCATAATCACCGGCATCAGTTTTGGAGTGACTTCTAATTGCCTTGCAACTGTTGGGGAGGATCCCTCTCCCAGTTCTGGTTCTTCCATATTTGGTGCTCTTGGGGATTTCTTGGTGGTGGGTTTCTTCAGAGGCATTGTTCGTGAAATTAAAACGGTCCTTTAAACATGCGTACAAAGTAGCATAATGTGTAAATATATGAAATGAAGCGAAAAAAACACCATAAGACGATATATACCTGTAATGATTGCTAATATTTTTGTTTAATACTCACTGAACCTTGGAATCCTTCTTCAAATTGTTAGCCTTGCTCTTCTATGTGTTCTAAACTCCTTTTCACACAGAATAGGATCAATTAAAATGACTTAAAATAATATAATGGGAGAGATCATATTAGTCATATCAATCAATTAATATGAGTAATGAATGTAATTCAAAGCAAACTACCATTGGATCTCTGTAAAGAAATTCTAACTGGTTAAAGATGGAGGCACGGAGGGAGATGCATTGTATCGACAAGCTTAAATGGTCCCTTTTGATTTTCACACAAAATGGAAACTAATCCATGATCCATGAATTAACTAACATTTTAAATGTGTCATACCTAACCTATCTAAAGGATAAAACATATCATCACGTCACGTCTCTCCTATGTACAGATTAGGGATCGGCTACTATCCTTGTGTATATTTCCATTGATATACTCCTAGTAAACACTTTCGACACCGATGGTATCGAGGATCAATGATCGTGGAAAGTTTAAATGTGTAGCTTCTTGGCGGGTTATCATCTTCCTAATTTCTCGACGCTGAAAACATTTTGGGGGTTGCCAATCAGTGATATTATTCCTTTACTCACACGACACTTACTCTTTCATTTTTCTACCGAAGAAGAATGGATCTGTCTTAGGTGATATATTTAGTGTATTTTATTCTCGAAGACGAGACACCTCCTTCTATCAATCCT
Source organism: Picea engelmannii (assembly GCA_009831015.1). Classification (NCBI taxonomy): domain Eukaryota; kingdom Viridiplantae; phylum Streptophyta; class Pinopsida; order Pinales; family Pinaceae; genus Picea; species Picea engelmannii. The sequence goes on from ML802488.1 coordinate 98,755, forward strand.
GGTGAAATTTGGTGCTTAACTATTTAGAACTTCTCAAGCGATTTTCATCACTTTTAATCTTTCCCGATGCCAAATTTTCTAAGTGTGTTGGGGAAAACTTTAGACTGTTGATTTCTTAAGTAGTTGTTAAGTTTCTTTTAAAGTTAAGATTATTATGTATATGTTCAAGCATAAGTTGAAAAATTCAAACATGAAAATATAAAAGATAAGCACTAGAAACAATTTCATACTGAAGTGGAAACAAATAGTGTAAAGGATCAAGTGGTACCGAAAAAGTAGAAATGGATATAGAATTTTTAGGGTGTGTTGAGTACTCAACAAATGGTGATTCACTGGGCAAAAGAAAAATATTTTCTCCTCCTTCAAGGCTTAGCTGATACGAAAGTTGATGGAGAATCTTATCTGGTCTTAAATCATAACCTCTTAACCTCCACATTTGAAGTTATTCAGTTGATGATGATGGGTCTCCCTGTGGGGTTTTAACCCTTTTCCTCCATCATTTCCTTTGACCCTAACTCATGCCCCCTTTTTACAAACTTTGAGCAAAGTATTCACCAACACAAATCCTTTAATTACCTCTACTCACTTGCTTCGGTGTCACTCTTCTACTAGCAACCTTTCATAGCCCCAATGGAGTCACCCTGACATCATAGAACTTGCTCCACTGCCAGGGAGTATACATATCCCTGACGGATATATATGCATACCCTCTCCTATTGTTCACTCTATTGATAATATCAATTTTATTTTAGCATGATGCCTTGAGTGAGTGAGGGAGGAGGATGTCTGTTTATTTTCAAAGTGAGATGGTTAAGGTGGATCCTTCACTAGCTCCATCTTCTAGGTTCATGTAGTTCTTTCCAGATTTCCTTCACTCCCTTAACATCTTACCGAATCATAGAGTAGACACTTCTGGCATTTCTTTGAAGTTTTTCTTTTGCTCAGGTTAGACATAGGATTCCTCAAAGTAACCGTAAGTTTTCCAATGCTTCTCATGTTTGTAAGTGAGTGACGAGTTAGAAACATAGTTCTCTATGTTTCATGATTTTAAGCCCAACCATTGTCTTGCCAGAAACAAATTCAAAAGTGTTGAAAACCAAAGAGAAAAGAAACAAAAAAATGAAGTATTTCACAACCATGAAGATACTCAAAAAGGAACATAAAACACACATATTATTATTATATATATATTTTATTTTTTAGTTTTTTATTATTGGAAGTATTGTTTTATAGCTTGGCCATTTAATGGGAGGGCATCACGTTCCCCCCATAGATTTTGCAACTAATAAGTTCCTACCGCAATATTCTCAACCACCTGGAATGGTCCAAGCCATAGATTTTGAAACTTATAATGCTTCGCTTTTGGTTCATTATCCATGTCCCACTTCAGAAATAAGTCTCCTACTTCAAAGTTATTTTCCTTAGCCTTATGCTTATCAAATCATATTTTCACTATCTGTTTATGAGCTAGGAACTTTGACTTAGCCTTTTCTCTCTATTCTTCTAGCATGGGAAAAGTGTTGATTCTTTGTTGTATGTCTGATGAAGGTTCCTCACTGGAATCTTGGGCTAATTGAAGAAATGGAAGATAGAGCCCATTTGGGAGGATGGATTCTTTTTCGTAGAAAAACAAGTACAGGGAATTCCATATATATTCTTTGGGTGTGACTCTATCATCCCATAGAGCATTATGGACAAGATTATGCCAATTTCTTTGGTTATCTACAATGGTCTTTTCTAATATTCTGACCAGTTTCTTATTAGTTGATTCTGCCACACTGTTTCCCTGGGGATAATAATTTGCAGAGTACTTAATTATGATTCCTTTATCCATAGAAAACTCTGTCAATAGGGTGGAAGAAAAATAAGATGCATTATCAAAGAGCATAACAGAAGGGACATCAAACCTTGTGATCAGTTGTTGTTCTATGAATTGGATTACTACCTTCTCATTTACATGAGTAAGAGGAATGGCCTCTTCCCATTTCGTGAAATAGTCGGTGGCAATAAGGATGTACTTGTGCAGTTTTGAAGAGATAGGTGTCATTTCTCCTATGATATCCAACCCCCATTGTTCAAAAGGCCTAGAGATGGTCATAGGTTGGAGTGAGACTATTGCTCGCTTCTCCTTTACAACACTTATTTGACAAGTCTTACGGTTTCTAATGTAAGTATGAGAATCTTTGAACATGGTGGGTTAATTATAGCCAACTCTAGGAATATTATGAGCGGTGGTGTTTCCTGCAAAATGTCCCCCAGTGGGGCCATCATGGAGTTCCTTCAGCACTTTGTCTACGTTTTCACATTTGAGACATATTAATAGTACTCCATCATAATTGATCCGAAAGAATACAAAATTTATAAGGTGATATTGTGCAGATTTTAACTTGACGGATGTCATTTCCCTAGGGATGAGGTTTTCGGGACAAGTCCCATGATGTAGAAGATAAGTTAAATCCTTGTACCAAGACTCTTTTCTTGGGGATATGTAAGATACTTTGTCACACCATAGTGTCATTTCTCTCTCTCATCCAAAATATTCATTTATTTGGTCCTAGGATTTGACTGCAAGCTTGCATAACCCTTCTCCTCTTACTAATTTGGTAGGTTTTATATCTAGATCAAATTCTTGGACTACTATCATCTAGTTCCCTCTTTTCCCCCCCATTAATTGTTGGGTAAACAAGGATGATACTATAGGGTGTAGCACAATCACTTTAGTGTGATTCTTGAGGATGTAAGACCTTAAATGTTTTACTTCATTATATACCGCATAAGACTATTTATCTATAGAAAGATAGCTGATATCATCTCCTTGAAGATTAGTTCTCATGAAGGATAGAGGGGACCCGTTGTTTTCTTCATCCCTCTGAGCCAAAATTGGAGCTAACGAATGGTTGGAGGTGAAAGTATAAAGGGACAAGTCTCTATTGAAATTGGGACTTCACAACACTGGGGCCTAGGATATAGTAGCTTTGATATTGCTAAAGGCATATTTTCGCTCGTCATCCCACTGAAATTCAACATCCTCATGAATCATGTTTTGTAAGGGTTTGATGATTTCTGTGAAATCGGGAGTGAATTTCCTCAAAAAATTAATTTCCCTGGAAAAGGATTGCATAAATTTCTTGTTATGGGGCAAGGGAAGTTGAGCTATGAGCTTAATCCTTTTTGGGTCTATGATAATATCTGTTTGAGATATAATGTGACCTAACAACTTACCTTGCTTGACACTGAAGATAGTTTTCTGAGGGTTTAAGGATATACCGTATTTCCTACACCTTTCAAAAATCTAAGTTGAGTGTTGGATGTAATCTTCTCTATTCTTCGAATAGACTGTTACATCATCTAGATAGACTACCAAACATTTATCGATTAGTCACCGGCAATCTACATCCATGGCCCTTTATAAGGTTTCTACTATATTAATTAACCTGAAATTCATGCATTTATAAGAGAAGGTTCCCCACTTGGATCAAAAGGTGGTTTTTAAATGATCTTCCTCTAGAACCAGGACTAGGCTGTAACCTGAGAAACCATCTAGTAGAGAGAAAATATTTGAGCCAAACACAATGTGCATGAGTTGTTCCATCGACGGAGCTGGTTAATTGTCCTTTTCTAAAGACATGTTGAGGTTCCTAAAATCTATGCATAGATGGATTTCACCCAACTTTTTCCTCACAGGAACGAGATTTGCTACCCATTCAGAATGTCTAACATAGAAAATGATCTTTGCATATAAAAGATTCTTTAATTCCTAATACATGAGAGGTTCCAGGGATGGGTGATACTTTTAGATCTTCTGTTGGAAAGGTTTCACTTCGGTTTTTAATGGTATGGTGTGTTGAATGATGCGGGTATCATAGGTTTCCATATCTCTATAGGACCATGCAAAGATATCTTGGTATTGTATGAACAATTTGAGATATTGTTTTCTTTATTCCTTAGATATAGCCTTGCCCGAGATTCACATTCTTTGGGTTTTCGGGGGTCCCAATATTTATATTTTCATGTAGGGGACAAGAACTACCCATCATTTGAATTTTAGGTCCCTTAAATCATTCCTTAATATCAAATAGATTTTCTATATTAGTTATCCCTTTAGGGACTGTGTCAGCCTTTGATTTATCCATAGGTTGTCATGTTCGAGGATCGGTCTTTGTTGATTTCTCTTGGAATACTTCATCGCCAATAGCTATATATTTGAAATTGTCTTGGTTAGTCAAGAAGTTTATGATATGATCATCTCCTTCAAATACTTTCCAATTGGAAATGTTATTAGGGACCGACGGTTTGTAGAGAATATCCACAGTGAATCCGGAGGCTTCATAATCTTCCAGAGGCAACATCCTAGAAGGAGTTGTTGCCAAGGAGTCATCTATAATATTCTTCACTCTGGGAATCATTGTAGTATTGAAGGCTTAAAATTTCTCTATTAACCTATGCACTTCCTACTGACAGTTCTTTAGGTGAGGAGAATTACAATGTATAGTATTTATTACTTGTTTAACAATAATTTCAGAGTGTCCAAAAACTTTCAATTCTTTGACATTCAAATCTATTGCTTTCTTTAATCCTTGTACTAGAGATTCATATTCGACAATGTTGTTCGGTACATTCAAACTCTAGCCTATAGGACAATATATGATGTTTACTTTTAGGATCGATGAGGATGCACCTTGCTCCTGACCCTTCTTGCAATTTAGATCCATCCAAATAGAGGGTCCAAATTTGTGAACGAAAATAGATATTTTCCTTTCCTTTGTTAATTTTGTGCCTTCCCATATTTTGTTCTATAATATCTAGTGCGGTGTTTTGAAACAAGAGGGTGTCTCCTGTCGGTATCGATGACTTCTCTTGAAATTTTTTTTTAGAGTTTTGGGTGAGGGGAATGCTGGACAAGAGAGGAGAAAATTTATCGAAGTAGGAATTGCAAGAATAATTGCCCAATATGGGGAAATCTGTGGATGAGGTTTCATTCAGGGTTTCTAGATCAGTTACCGTATGTTTCATATATCTCTCCCTATCGATTCTGATCATGTTCTTGTATCCCTTTAGTGGTAGCCAAAGGTTTTTTCAGTCTGTACTTAAGTACCAATTTATCGTTTTAGACCAATCTTGACTTAGTAATACCCCATATGCCTCTGGGATATCTACTACAATGATGTCAATCACCTGCACAAACATGGGATGTGTTGATATTCGGATCCTTACATCTTTGATTTCTCCTATGACCTTGACCTGGGTTTTTTCTAGTTGAATGACATGTTTATCACTCTTAAGAGGGATGAAATTTAATTTTTTTCAAATAGACAAGGGCACAACGTTGGAAGACGCTCCAGAATCTACCAAACCATAAACACCCTTAAGAATTAATACTCTATATCGATGAAAAAGGACATAAAAGATAAGGGTCACACCCCAAGGAGGTCAAAAGGGAGCCATATGACACCTCCCACTTGGATTTTACGGTATTTTATAAATCTATATCTATAACATCCCCAACTTCCTACCCGGTTATGCCACATCAAAATTTGGAATTATGATACCATTAAATTTACTGATATGTTCAGCATATGAATAGAGTTAAGAGGAATAAGAATAGTCTACAACAACAATAATTCATACATATAAATAACATAAATTTCATAACAAACCATCATAATTCATAACATAGCATTTACACAAACACATAGAGACAATAATCTTTTGTGAATTAAATACCAACTACATGCAGACCTTGCACATTACTCTGAACCATAGACCAAATTGCTCATAATATCAGCAGTGGATCACCCCCAATATGGGGATAAACTCTATCAGAGGAAAGGAAATTCTAAGCCATTCTAAGGTCTCCCAAACAATAAAAGTTCTCAAAATCTCATAGTAGACGACCTAAATTCACTCATCGCCCACATGCATGTCCCTACCTAGGAAGTGTTCTCCTTCTCTTCTCAAAAGTCCTTTGGTTTCCCCACTACCCTTCCATGGCTTAAAAAACAAGTCATACATGGAGTCCCAAATACCTATAGCTACAACTTGGCACCTTGGGAACTAATTCTCAACGATTCTCTCACATTGAGAGAATGATCACAGGCCTGACAAACCGCTTCTTCAACCATGAGCATGGCAATCCGCTTCGTCGACCATGGGGCTGCCAACCAACTTCTTCAACCACAAACCTAATAACCCACTTCTTCAAGTCACTGACTAGAAACATCTCCCACATACAAGTATGGTTGTATATTCCACTTCCATGGTACAGATGATGAATGAATGATTCATTCCAATTACACTAAATCTCTCTTTTATATATGCATGTTCCTTTTATGACACATGTCACTCAAGGAATTCACTTTTCGTGACTTAAGAAACTTATTATATATTCATATCCATAAATTTATCATTAAGGAATATTAATATAATATTCCATTGGGATTAATCCCCCTTAGCTTATCCCTTTCCTATATGCTTATCGCCCCTTTGCATTTCTAGTGGATTTTACCCCCCCATCTCTTTTGTTGGGTCGGTCTGCAATAGTGATGTATTTTATTAATAGTATGAGTGTTTACATATTATAACAATAGGCTCATTGGACTTTAACATATAGGTTCTTCGGCCTAATAATCACACAGACACTCCGACCTATAATATCCTGGCTCAATAGCATATAAAATATTTGTAAAATTACAACCAAGGATCAACCTGGGGTATTACATCCCCCTCCCCCCCCCACCCCTATTTATGCAGTATCCTCATTGCATTATATACTTGTACATTCAAAATTATTTAAAACTCTCCATTCTTTTATTATTGAAGTTTGTTATATTCTTGATGATCTTCTTTGCAAGCACCAAAATTATGTATTCATACTTTAACTAGAAGTAATTTTCTCTAGTCCATAGAGATGCTTCCAGCAATAATTTTTCTCACTGTGGAATTCTAGAGTTTCCTCCTCCTTGCTGAACCCACCCTTCTAGGATCAAGCATCCTTTAACTACTATACCATCCTTCAGCATTTTCCTCCTCCTTGTTTCACTCACCCTTCCAGGATCAAGCATCCTTTCACTACTTTGTCATCCTTCAGTTATCCATATTTCCAAGGATTTCACACACAAGGAGAGTGCCAACTCATTACCACATCCCCACTAAGGACCTACAATTTAAGGCTCCAATTTCCCAACCATAGCCAAAATTCCCAAGCATCCCAGCTTCAATAATCATCATCTCATCTGTATCACACACATATAGTCATCCTCAGACAATATCATACCAATTTCATGCAGAAATTCAAATATATTTCATAAGGATATTCAAATGTTATTCCTATATGATATTCCATCTCATAATGTTTTTGTTGTTTCAATAATAGGATGGAGTCTCTCTTATGGATTTTTGCAACGCCATACTTGAGACCACTTTTCTTGCAATGCTTCCATCTTCTAGTCAACCAACAAACTATTAGTATTTCATGTGCCATAAAATTCTATTTTAATACTTACAAGGCTCACAAACTAATTTTCAAAATTTTCCAAACTTAATAATTCAATCATAAATATCAAACCATTTATTAAGTAGAATGAATTTCCATCCATTAGGTTTTTCATTCTTTCAACATTGTTATTTTTATTACTCTATTTCCTAAAAAGACATTTTGTGTAGTCACTACTCATTTGACTAATTGACTTGCAAATTTCTTGTTGCAATTGTTGGTTGTGGAGCCTGATTATCTTCTTGATTTATAGGTATTTTACTTTCAGTCGTGTTTATACCCCATGAAGTATTTACACCCCAGAAGTATGTACACTCTTCCACGTGGGGGAGTGCAGAGGGGGGGTACCCCCTCTGCGGGGTCCGGGGGGGATATCCCCCCAGTTCGGGGGTCTGGGGACAAGCAGCCCCCCAACGGGAGTTCGGGGGCGAAGCCCCCGAAGAAAAAATTTCCTTGTAAAAGTATATTGTAATTTCATTGTAAATATGGACTGTTCATTGTAAGGTCGCAGATCTAACGATAGAGATTATTTTATTGTTTTTTTCCCTAGAAGGCAACCCTCTTTTATGAGGGAAATGTATTGCGGCTATGTATGATGGTGAATATTCTATTCTGAGAGAGGAGACTATGAGAGAAATAAGAGGAAGTTACAATGGGTTTTTCTGTAGGTTGTATCCCTTCATTTGTTAGATAATAATAAAGGAAGGACCTGGAAATTTCTATGGTGGACATAGCCCACACTGGGTGAACCACATAAATCTGTGTCTCTCTTGTATTGTGTGTCTTCTATGTTTTGTTTCTGCATTAGTTTTATTTTATTTCTCTACGGTCATGTTTTTCTAACTAGTATTAGAGCATAAGGTAACTCACAGGAAAAGAGGGTTCCTGGTTCAAGTGGGAGCAATGTTGGAACATGGAAAGTTTAGGGTCGAGAAATTTAACAGCCAAAACTACCAGTTATGGAAGATGCAAATGGAAGACTATTTATATCAGAAGGATCTATTCCTACCATTGAGTGGAGTAGCAAAGAATTCGATGGCCATGAAGGACAAAGAATGGGAGATTCCTGATAGAAATCCTCTAGGAACGATACGGCTGAGCCTGGCAGCGTCGGTGGATTTCAATATTTTGAAAGAAAAGACAACGAAGGGTTTGATGGATGCATTGGCCAAATTGTATGAAAAACCCTCGACGTCGAATAAGGTATTTCTAATGAAGAGATTATTTAATATGAAGATGTCATAAGGTGGGTCTGTTGAAAATCATTTAAATGAATTTAATACGGTTACTAATCAACTAA
>ML802488.1:112378-148464 GCA_009831015.1 Picea engelmannii
TCATTAAAGAAAAGAACATAAAAACATTTCACTAGATAACTTGACAAAATAATTAATTTCTCTTACTCATTACTCCATCATTCATGAAATAGGATAGGAAGTAGTTCTTCTCCAAGTCCAATCACATGCATTTGATGAAAATATCTTGTCTTTGGTCCAGAAGGACTTCTCAATTCATAGAAGCTTCAAAATAATTCTTAACAACCAAAAATAAAGAGTTCTTACAACAACCATCAACCTTTAACTAATTGGTCGTTGTCTTTATTTATAATATAAATTTTAACTGAAATTAACGGCTAAGTGTAATTTAAGAAAAACAAAAATCTCCATGTGGAATCATCTTCTAACAGTTTCTTTAACAGTCAACCTAAGATATCTCTAAAGGGTGAGTTCTCTCATGTTTGGACCAACTGGTAAATAGTTCTTCACAATTTTGGGCCCATGGAAATATTTTTTGTTCCATTAGAGCAACATATAACCCTCGGATGTCCACTGCATGTGCCCAACACTTTACTAGACTGGAGTTCAACTATTGTAGCATGGTTTGGGATCTAATTGGATGTTCTACAAATCGTCGCACTTGGCCTGGTCTTGCGTTGGTCATATTTGTGAGTTCTTCAGTCCATAGGGAATATTATTTGGCATGTGACTCAACTATGTCACTCAGGTCGATGGTTATCGGGGGTATCAAACTCAATGAGTCTGATATATTTCATTACTTTATTAATTTTATCCCATTGCTTCTTGCATCTGATCCACTGCTCTTGGATTTCTTGATGTGGGTCTCGATACATCTTAGCCCAGTACTCGATTGACCTCTTCATGTTATTAAAACTACTTTTTCCCACCGTCTAAATTCCATGTGCTTCCTTGTCTCAGCCCTATTGGACTACCTCAATGAACTCAAGTATTTCTACCACTTGTTGTACCCTTTCATACCATTGATCCATATCCTTGTATGTCGCGAGTGCTATGAGAGTGTCTTCCTAGAACTCAACTATTTTCATAGTTAACAAGTGTATTTCTTTCTTGAATTCATTGTAAACTTCTTCGAACTCACCTTTCAGGTACACAACGGTTTGTGTGGCATCTTTATAGTATTCGTCCAGATGACACAAGTGTTCAAGCTCCTTTAGGGTGGTGGCTAGTCCCTTTTTGTCTCTCTTGTCTCTATCTAGGGTGGCATCTGAGAGTGCCTTTCCCAGGATAACAGTGGTGTATACTTGTTCAAGATTGGGCTCTTGAACTTCCTCTCTATGCCTCGTAGGCCCAACCTCTACTTTTCTCTTCTCATGAATTTGAGTATTGGGAAGATTAAATACGTAGTGTACATACTCGTTACTTATTTTCTCATTGGCCACATAAATGCTAATTTCCTTTTGCATGGATTATTTCTTTGGCTCCTTCGGTTCAGGCTTGTCCTTCACATCTAATTTAGTATTCGATATATTGGGTCCCTTTGTTTCAAGGCCAATTTCATCTTTTGTTTCCTTTTGTGAGACCTCATTTGTTAATTGAACTTTGGGCTCCGGGGAAGAAATATTCTCATGACCTTTTTCTTCTTGGACACACACAAGAGTGTCGTGAGATGACTCCAGGCTCTCATAGTCACTATATATATTTATAATCCTTGTTAAAGGATTAGGAACGCATGTTCCTATCAACACCCAACCTATCTCTGGTTGATTCATCTCACCTGCTGATGGTCTTGTCGATGATGCAGTGGATTCTAGGCCATTCAACCCATTGATGTTACCAAGTTTTGTAAAATCAAGGTCACCTGGCTCCTTCAGACCGCCTTCTCATATATCAGTTGTAAGCCTAGGTGTTATGATGAGGTATTGATTATCCTTCATCTTCTTCAATAGAAGTTGGGCCTACTGCCACATATTTCCCCCCATCCCCTGTTCAAATTGAACCTCGGGGGAATCCCTAATTTTTACTGGGGATTCTTGACAAACTTATGTCCCTCCAATGGCTTCTTGGGGGTCACCACCTCTTTTCCAAGTTTCAAATCTATCATCCCTTCTTGGGTCCTGATAATTTCTTAAGTTGTTTTCTCCAAGGATGTCGCTTCCTCCTCCCAACTCATGGCCTTGAACCGGGTTGTCCTAGGATCAACCATCCTTTCCACCACCTCATTCCACTTTTGAGTGTTTTCAGTGAAAAATTAATTTTTAAACTGGTCATGGGCATAAGGCCAACACGATCATGCTTGTGATGTTTGTTTTAGGACCATATCTTTGGGATCATGCTTGTGAAAATGACCAACTTGGAATCATAATTCCAATTGAATTAACCCTTCTTACTTAGCATGCATGGTGTTTTTGACCATGTAGAAGCCAATATGAAACCCATAAGGTATGAAGGCCTCATTCTTGTCCTTTACTAAAGTGGCATTATAACCTTGCAGAATTGTCTGATAGAAAATTTACCCTAACACTAGTCGATCGAGGACACATATGGGTAATAAATAGGGTGCCCCTGTGGCATCAAAAACCCTGATGTAGGCCTCACGCTCATCTAGATACCAATGACCTACTTTCAATATAACCTTTTTTTCTTCATCTGATAGCCTTGGGCACTCTTTCTTGAACAACAAAGAATAAATGTGTGCAATAAACTGGTCACAGATAAGAGAATAGGATTTCTTGTACCTGTTTTCCCATAAAATGATGAAGTATACATGGAATGGGAGCTTAGAGGAGTGTAATTTTAGGTTAATTCTAGAGAAAATGTTCTTGGTGTAGATGATGTCAAATAGATACAAGGTCGTGTAGAAGGAGAGGGTTTCTCCCTCTTTCAATTCCTAGGCTTGTCATTTGCAAGTGCTCAACTATTTGGAGATGATGGCAACACAATTGAATATCATGCCTAAAATGGATATCATATAAGCTAGCATCATTCAAGCCTCTGAAAACTGGGAGCAGTATTTCTCCCCATGCAACCTGTAGAGAAGATCCATCAGGTATATGCATCGTTCCCTTAGATTGGCTATTGGATACCAACCGGAAGTTCGGTTCATGAATTTTTTGTCTTCCCTCCACCATGACGCCATGATTTTGCTGGTGTCATCTACTACATAGAAGCTTACAACAAAATTGATGTTCAATTTTTATTCTAGCTCCTTGACCTTGTAGTAACTTCGAACCTATCATGTCAAGAAAACCTTGACGCACTCACCTTTATCATCATTAATCAATTTTTTTTTTTGCATCGGTGTGGTCAATGAGAAACTTTAGGAGCTCAATGTAAAGAAACACTAGATTATGTCTTGCCACCATGTGCAGGTAAACCCTACAGATATTTGGGAGCACATCATCATCGAGTATTCTTATATCAGGATCATTGTGCGGGGTATACTTGAGGGGTTCTTCCTTCTTGATTTTCCTAAACAATTCTTCCCAACGAAGGAATGTTGTTTTAGTCCCAATGTTCACCTCAGTGTATATGAAGGCTAGGGGATGAAAGAATACCTTCTTTTTGGTCATCTTAATGACGGGCATCGGTTTTGGAGTTAATTCTAATTGCCTTGCAACTGTTGGGAAGGATCCCTCTCCCACTTCTGGTTCTTGCAGCTTTGGCACTCTTGGGGATTTCCTGGTGGTGGATTTCTTCGAAGGAATTTTTAGTGAAATTAAAATGGTCTTTTAAACATGCATACAAAGTATCTTTGGGTTGAAATATATGAAATGAAGTGGAAAAAACACCATCAGTCGATACATACCTGTAATGCTTGCTAAGATTGTTGTTTAATACTCACTCAACCTTGGAATCCTTCTTTGAAATTTTATGCTTGCTCTTCTGTGTGTTCTAAAATCCTTGCCATGCAGAATAGGATCAATTAAAATGACTTAGAAGAATATAATGGGAGAGATCCTATCAGTCATATCGATCAATTAATATGAGTAATGAATGTAATTCAAAAAAAACTATCATCGAATCTCTGCAAATAAATTCTAACTAGTTGAAGGGGGAGGCGTGAAGGGAGATGCATTGTATCGATAGGCTTAAACAGTCCCTTTTGATTTGTGCACGAAATGGAAACTAATGCACAATCCATGAATTAACTAACATTTTAAATGCATCGTACCTAACCTATCTAAGGGATAAAACATCTCATCACGTCGCATCTGTCCAATGTACAGATCAAGGATAGGATACTATCCATGTGTATATTTCCATTGATATACCTCTAGTAAACACTTACAACACTGATGGTATTGGGGATCGACGATCAAGAAAATTTTAAGTGTGTATCTTCTTGGTGGGTTATCATCTTCATAATTTCCCAATGCCGAAAACATTTCGGGGGTCATTGATCAATGATATTATTCATTTACTCACACGACACTTACTCTTTCATTTTTCTACCGAAGATGAACAGATCGGTCTTCGACAATATCTTTAGTGGAGTTTATTCTCAGAGACAAGAGAGTTCCTTCTACTGACACCAATGAAATTTGGTGCTCAACTGTTTTGAACTTCTCAAGCAATTTTCGTCAGTTTTAATCTTTCTCGATGCTTAATTTTCTAAGCATGTTGGGGAAAAATTTAGACTGTCAATTTCTTAAGTAGTTGTTAAGTATCTTTTAAAGTTAAGATGATTCTTTATATGTTCAAGCAGACTTTAAACAATTCAAACATGAAAACATTAATGATAATAACAAGGAGTAGTTTCATACTGAAGTGGAAATAGATAATGCAAAGGATCAAGTGGTACCCAAAAAGTAGAAATGGATATAGAATTTTTAGGGTGTGTTGAGTACTCAACAAATGGAGATTCACTGGGTGAAAGAAAAATATTTTCTCCTCCTTCAAGGATCGGCTGATACAGAAGCTAATAGAGAATCTTAACTGGTCTTAAATTGGAACCTCTTACCCTCCTCATTTTAAGTTTTTCAGTTGATTCTCCCAGGTATCCTTATGGGATTTTAACCCTTTTCCTCCTTCATTTCCTTTGACCTTGACTCATTCCCCCTTTTTACAAAATTTTATCAAGGTATTCACCGACACAAAGCCTTTAATTACCTCTACTCACCCGCTTTAGTGTTGCTTTGCTACTAGTGACCTTTCATAGCCCCGACAAAGTCACCCTGACATCATAGAACTTGCTCTGCTTCCAGCAAGCATCCATATCCCCGAGGGATATAGATCAATAGCCTCTCCTATTGTTCACCCTTTTGATAATATAAATTTTATTTTATCATGATGCCTTGAGTGAGTGAGGGAGGAGGATGTTTCTTTATTTGCAAAGTGAGATGGTTAAGGTGGATCCTTGACTAGCTCCATCTTCTGGTTTCATGTAGTCCTTTCCATCTTTCCTTCATTCCCTTAAGGTCTTACCGAAACACAAAGTAGACACTTCTAGCATTTCTCCAAAGTTTTTCATTTGCTCAGGTTAGACATAGTATTCCTTAAAGTAACCCCAAGTTTTCCAATGTTTCTCATGTTCGTAAGTGAGTGACGAGTTAGAAAAAAAGTTCTCTATGTTTCATGATTTTAAGTCCAACCAACATCTTTCCAGACACACCTTCAAAAGTGTAGAAAAACAGAAAGATAATAAACAACAAAAAGAAGTATTTCACAACCATGAAGATACTCAACAAGAAACATAAAACACACATATTATTATTACATATATATACATACATACACACATATATATACATACATACACACACACATATATATATATATATATGTATATATATATATATATATATATATATATATTAATTATTGGAAGTATTGTTTTATAGCTTGGTCATTTCCGAGGAGGGAATCACGTTCCCCCCTCATATTCAACAACTGATAAGTTCCTACCCTAATCTTGTTAGCCACCTGGAATGGTCCAAACCATAGATTCTGAAACTTAGAATGCTTCCCTTTTGGTTCATTTTCCATGTCCCACTTCAGAACCAAGTCTCCTACTTCAAAGTTCTTTTCCTTAGCCTTATGCTTATCAAACCATATTTTCACTATCTATTGGTGAGATAGGAACTTTGACTTAGCCTTTTCTCTCTCTTCTTCCATCATGAGCAAAGTGTTGATTCTTTGTTTTATGGTTGATGAAGGTTCCTCGTTGGAATATTGGGCTAGTTGAAGAGATGGAAGATAGAGCCCATTTGGGAGGATGAATTCTTTCCTGTAGAAAACAAAGTGTAGGGAATTCTATATATATTCTTTGGGTGTGACTCTATCGGCCCATAGAGAATTATAGAATAGATTATGCCAAATTCTTTAGTTATCTGCAATGGGCATTTATGATATTCTCTCCAGTTTCTTATTAGTTGATTCTACCACAGCGTTTCCCTGAGGATAGTAATTTGCAAAGTATTTAATTATGATTCCTTTGTCTAGAGAAAACTCCTTCAATAGGGTGGAAGAACAATAATATGCATTATCAAATACCAACACATAATGGACACCAAACCTTGTGATAAGTTGTTGTTCTATGAATTGGATTACTACCTTCTCGTTTACATGAGCAAGAGGAATGGCCTCTTCCCATTTCATGAAATAGTCAGTGGTAGTAAGCATGTACTTGTGAAGTTTTGAAGAGCTAGGTGTAATTTATCCTATGATATCCAACCCCCATTGTTCAAAAGTCCTAGAGACAGTCATAGCTTAAAGTGAGACTGTTTCTTGCTTCTCCTTTCCAACGCTTATTTGACAAGTCTTACAATTTCTAGTGTAAGTATGAGCATCTTTGAACAAGGTGGGTCAATAATAGCCAACTCTGAAAATATTATGAGCAGTGGTTTTTCCTGCGAAATGTCCCCTGGTGGGGTAATCATGGAGTTACTTCAACACTTTGTTCATGTCTTTACATTCGAGGCATCTTAATAGTACTCCGCCATAATTGATCTGAAAGACTACCAAATTTATAAGGTGATATTGTGTAGATTTTAACTTGAGGGATTTCCTTTCCCTAGGGCTAAGGTTTTCGGGGCAAGTCCCCTGATGTAGAAGATAAGTTAAATCCTTGTACCAAGACTCTTGTCATAGAGCAATGTATGATACTTCATCACACCATAGTGCCATTTCGTTCTCCCATCTGAAATATTCATTTATTTGGTCCTGGGCTTCAATTGTAAGCTTGCATAACCCTTGTCGTCTTACTAATTTCGAAGGTTTTATATCTAGTTCAAATTCCTGGACTACCCTCATCCAGTTCCCTCTTCTTTCCCCCATTTCTTGTTGGGTAAATAAGGATCGGACTGCAGGGTGTAGCACAATCACTTTAGTGCGATTCCTGAGGATGTAACACCTAAAATGTTTTACTTACTTATATACTGCATAGGCCTATTTATCTATAGTAGGATAGTTGATATCATCTTCTTGAGGATTAGTTCTCATGAATGACACAGGCCCCCATTGTTTTCTTCATCCTTCTAAGTCAAAATTGCAGCTAATGAATGGTCGAAGGCGAAAGTATAAAGGGAGAAGTCTCTATTGAAATTTGGACTTCGCAACACTAGGGCCTGGGATATAGAAGCTTTGATATTGTTGAAGGAATCCTTTTTCTCATCATCCCACTGAAATTCAATATCCTTGTGAATCATCTTTTGTAAGGGTTTGATGATTTTTGTGAAATCGGGAGTGAACTTCCTCACAAAATTAATTTTCCCAAAAAAGGATTGCATAGATTTCTTGTTATGGGGCAAGGGAAGTTGAGCTATGTCCTTAATCCTTTTCGGGTCTATGAGAATATCATCTTGAGATATAATGTGACCTAACAAATTACCTTGCTTGGCATTGAAGATAGTTTTCTTAGGGTTTAAGGATATACTGTATTTCCTAAACCTTTCGAAAATCTGAGTTAAGTGTTGGATGTACTCTTCTTGATTCTTCGAATACACTATTACATCATCTAGATACACTACCACACATTTATTGGTTAGTCACTTACAAGCTACGTCTATGGTGCTTTGTAAGGTTGCTCCTACATTAATTAACTCAAAAGGCATCCATTTATAAGAGAAGGTTCCCCACTTGGTTCGAAAGGTGGCTTTTAAATGATCTTCCTCCAAAAGTAGGACTGGGTTGTAACCTAAGAAACCATCTAGTAGAGAGAAAATATCTGAGATAAACACAGTCTGCATGAGGTGTTCCATCGATGGGGCTAGGTAATTTTCCTTTTCATAATCTTTGTTGAGGTTCCTAAAATCTATGCATAGCTGGATTTCACCCGACGTTTTCCTCACAGAAACTGGATTTTCTACCCATGCGAAATGTCTAACATAGAAAATGATCTTTGCATATAAAATATTCTTTAATTCCTGATACATGAGAGCTTCCAAGGATGGGTGATACTTTTAGAGCTTCTGTTGGAAAGGTTTCACTTCGAGTTTTAATGGGATGGTGTCTTGAATGATGTGGGTATCATAAGTTTTCATAACTCTATAGGACCATGTGAAGACATCTTGGTATTGTCTGAACAATTTGAGATAAGATTTCCTTTATTCCTTAGATATAGTCTTGTTGAGATTCACATTCTTTGTGTTTTTTGGGGTCCCAAGATTTATAGTTTCATGAAGGGGACAAGAGCTACTAGTCTTTTCATTTTTAGGTCCCTTAAATCACTCTTTAAGATCAAATAGAATTTATATATTATCTATCCCTTTCGGGATTGTGTGAGCCTTTGATTTATCCATAGGTTGTCCTATTCGAGGATCGTTCTTTATTGATTTCTCTTGGAATACTTATTTGTCAATAGCCAGATATTTGAAATTGTCTTGGTTAGTCAAGAAGTTTATGATATGTTCATCTCCTTCAAAGAATTTCCAATTGGAAATGTTATTAGGTACCGACGATTTGTAGAGCAGCTCCACAGTGAATTAGGAGCCTTCATAATCTTCCAAAGGCAACAACCTAAAAGCAGGCGTGGCCAAGGAGTCAGCGAGAATATTCTTCACTCTCGGAAACATTGTAATACTGAAGGCTTAAAAGTGATCTATTAACCTATTCACTTCCTACTGATAGTTCTTTAGGTGAGGAGAATTACAATGTATAGTATTTCTTACTTGTTTAACAATAATTTCAGAGTCTCCAAAAACTTTCAATTCTTTGACATTCAAATCTATGGCTTTCTTTAATACTTGTACTAGAGATTCGTATTCAGCAGTGTTGTTGGTACATTCAAACTCTAGCCTACAAGATAAGAAATGATGGTTACCTTTATGATTGATGAGGATGAAACCTGCTCTTGACCCTTCTTGCAATTTAGATCCATCCAAATAGAGGGTCCAAATTTGTGAATGAAAATAGCTCTTTTGCTTTCCTTTGTTAATTTCATTCCTTCCCATATTTTATTCTGTAATCTCCAGTGTAGGGTTTTGACATGAGATGGTGTTTCCTGTCGGTATCAGTGACTTCTCTTGAAAAAAAAATTTAGAGTTTTGGGTAAGATGAATGTCAGACAAGAGAGGAGAAAAGTTACCAAAGTAGGAATCGCAGGAATAATTGTGCAATATGGGGAAACTTGTTGATGAGGGTTCCTTCGGGGTTTCTATATTAGTGACCGTATGTTTCAGATATCTCTCCCTATCGATTTCGATCATGTTCTTATATCCCTTCAGTGGTAGCCAAAGGTGTGCCCAGTCTATACTGAAGTACCCATTTATCTTTTCAAACCAATCTCGACTCAGTAATACCCGATATGCCTTTATGATATCTACTACAGTGATGTCAATAACCTACACAAACATGGGATGTGTTGATATTTTGATCATTACATCTTTGATTTCTCTTATGACCTTGACCTAGGTTCTGTCTAGTTGAATGAAATTTTTATCACTCTTGAGAAGGACAACATTTAATTTTTTACAGATAGATGAGGGCATAATGTTGGAAGAATCTTAAGAATATACCAAATAGTTATGAAGGTTTTGATTGAAGACTTCAAACGTTAAGAGGAATGGTGGGAAAAAAGGATTTTCCTTTCTATCTCCCGAACAGGTGTTTACAGTTGGTTTTCCCACCAGATCTGTGGGAGATAGATTTATTTCTAGATCATTACCCACTGACAAGTTTTTTACTAAGCTCAAATCTTGTGACATAAATTCTTTCTGCTAAGAAATCCTACATATGTCCATAATTGATATATTAGCCTTTAGCTTCTTCAAATATTTGATGACATTGTAATATAGTTTGGTCGATTCCTGGGTATGAATTCTTATAGGGTTTTTACCAAGAACGAAGGATGTTTTCAGGAGATCAGGAGTTAACTTACTTTTTGAGGCTTAGGTGTTGTCAATATCTTTCGAGTGAGGCAGACCCTTACTGTGTTTATGTACCACCAAAACTTCTACAGTTTGTTCCTGAGACTCAAACAGGTCTTCCGAAGTCATGATCAGGTCAAGATCCCATATCAACATATTTGTATCTAGTGGTAGGTCAATCTCTTCCTGGTCAACAATATTCATAACTGAAATACTTGGTTGTTCAGCTGGGGAGACTTCATCTAAAAATTGATTGGCCATCAAATTCATGGCATGTACCCATTGAGGGAAGTCTCTTTCAGAGTGGTTTCCTTTATGATAATTACAAAAAGAATCAGATGCCACATTCCCTAGATAAATATTTAAATTAGATAGGGGAGGTTCAATTGCTTTGAAAGGAAGGTTTCTTTGAAAGAAAGGCTTATAGGGCCTTTGGCCTTGGTTTCCCTCTCTTGCATTTCTCTTCATGTCTATGACATCATTTGATAATTTCTTAACCATGCATTGTAGATATTCTATGTCTCCATTACCCTTATAGAGAGTTTGTTTAGTTGGTTTCCTCAATGGTCTAGTCAAAAGGAGTCCTCTCCTGGGAGGGGGTTGGGATTCTTTCTTTACTAGGGAGGCTTGGCCTTCTTTACATCCTTTCATATGGAAATATATTGTCTTGGCCTCTTCAAAATTTTCCACCTGGGTTTGCTTAGCAACTTTTTTTACAAACATATAAATAGAATCTAGGAGTGCATTAGCATAAACCTCAATTTTGAACTCCTAAGTTGGTCTTTCCGCAGGATGGAATTTGTTTAAGATGGTCGTGAATATTTGATTGAAATATTTAACCCTTTCCTTCAGAATCATGGTGGCTGGGAGAAACTCATATGTCAGATCTCTCCTAGTAGTTTCCTCTGCAAATTTATCAAGAAAATCTTTCTGGAACTTGGTCCAACTGGTTATAGATCCTACTAGAAGATTAAAATACCACGTGGAAGATGAATTTTAAAATGTGAATGGGAAAAGTATGCAGACTATGTCTTCATGTTGAACATTCATAAGTCTGATCGTGAGTATGAACTTCTTGATATGATATTCAAGAAAATCTAAAGTCTTGAGGTCGTACTTGGGAATCAACTTCTTTGAGTGCCGAGGAAGATTATGTACTTGCCTAGGAATGGCCATGGCATCTTGGGCCAACCAAGGTTGGTTGTTCTGAAGAGGGATTTCCCTTTTCTCCTCATGGTCGTCATTACCTTCCATTTCTTCAAAATCCGAGTTGAACTCTTCTTCTTCTGAAAGGTTGTCTATCTTAGGGATGTCATCGAATAGCATCTCAGGGATAAGATTAAGAGGGTGTTTGATTTCGGTGATCGCAAAGTCTATCAAGTATTCTACCGTGTGTATGAAAACATCATCAGGTGTGTTGACCACTGGTCTACTTATTTGTTTTCTTTGAGGAAGTATCAGAGCTAAGGGAAACACACTGATCTGTTGGGCATAGGCTCTTGTGAGTCTTCTAAACTAATTTAATTCCTTGTGAGGAAGAGCATAAGGTATTTCAGGGAATAATTGATCTTCCTCTAGCTGGGGTGAGTTACCCACTTCGAGAGTATGCAACATGTGTGGTTTGTCTTGTGAATGACTAGCCATGCATGTGGGTTGTTATGAATCTGTAAGCTGTTTGAAATTCTATATAAACTATATATTCAGCCATTCATTCTCAGGCCCTCCTTATAGCACCAATTCTGTTGATGGGTCTTAAATTGCTTGATTCAACAGTAGGAGACAAACCCACCACCAAGGCCCAATTAGAATCTATCGTGTTTAAAGATGGAATAGTTCTCCAGGTCTTGTGATCCAACCGAATTATCGAAGGGCTTTGAGTTTTCTTGTGAAGGCTCTTCCTTTAGTTATGCCTATTCTCTTCTGTATTTTCTCTTGGGTGGGACTAGTATGAGAGATGCAAGCTAGCATAAACCAACTTGACAACAAACATGATTAAGTTTTAATTACCGGGGAAGAGGCTGATCTTCGGATAACTTGCTGCTCAAACATGAATAAAATGATTATATACCATAGGCCTAGTAAAAATACATCAACCATATGAGCATCCAATTATTGTCTGAGAAACTAATTAATAGAAAGAAAGAACATATGTAATAAGATAATGGAAAGAAAAATAATTCATCTACCATAACCATTCATCACATAATAACACAATGATTCATCTTTATCATTAAAGAAAAGAACATAAAAACATATCACCAAATAACTTGACAATAGAATTAATTGATGTTACTCATTACTCCATCATTCATGAAACATGATAGGAAGTAGTTCTTCTCTAAGTCCAATCACATGCATTTGATGAAAATAGCTTTTCTTTGGTCCAAAAGGACTTCTTGATTCATAGAAGATTCAAAATAATTCTTAACAACCAAAAAGAAAGAGTTCTTACAAAAACCATCGACATTTCACTAATTGGTCGATGTCTTTATTTATAATATAAAATTTATCTGAAATTAATGGCTAAGTGTAGTTTAAGAAAAACAAAAATCACCACATGGTGTCATCTTCTAACAGTTTATTTAACATTCAAACTGAGATATATCTTGAAAAGGGTGAGTTCTCTCATATTTGGACCAACCGATAAATAGTTCATCACAAGTTTGGGCCCACGGAAAATTGTGTTGTTTCGTCGAAGCATCATATATCCCCCTGATGTCCAGTTCATGCCCCTACCACTTTAATAGACTAGATTTCAATTGTTGTAGCATGGTTCAGGATCTAATTAGATGTTCTACAAATCATCACACTTTCCCTGGTCTTGCATCAATCATGTTTGCGAGTTCTTTAGCCCATAGCGAATCTTGTTTGGTATGCTACTCAACTATGTCACTCAAGTCGACGAAGTTGTCAGCGGTACCAAACTTGGGGAGTTTGATATCTTTCATTAATTTATTAATTGTATCCCATTGCTTCTTGCATCTGATCCACTGCTCTTGGATTTATCAGTGTGGGTACCGAGACATCTTAGCCTAGTAGTCGACTGACCTCTTCATGCAATTAAGAATACCTTTTCCCACCATCCAAATGCCATGTTCTTCTTTGTCTCGGACCTGCTAGACTACCTCAATGTACTTGAGTCTTTCTACCAATTACTGCACCCTTTCATACCATCCATCCATATCCTTGCATGTCACAAGTTCCATGAGAGTGTCTTCCTAGAAATCAACTATCTTTGTAGTTAATAGGTGTCTCTCTTTCTTGAATTCATTGTAAACTTCTTCGAACTCACTTTTCAGGTACACAACGATTTGCGTGGCACCTTTATAGTATTCAGCTAGATGACATAAGTGTTTGAGCTCCTTCAAGGTGATGGATCATTCATTTTATTCTCTCTTGGCTCTATCCAGGGTGGCATTTGAGAGTGCCTTTCCCACCTCGAGAAGTTCACACGTCTCGGTGTCTACTGTGTTGATCAAGTTCTCCTCTATAGTAACCAATATGGAGTGATCTAACATGATCCTTATTTTCTTTTGATTCCTTTGAAGGATGACCTTTATGTTTTAATCGTAAGAGATCACATAGATATTTGTTACCTCATCTACTGGCTCTGGTATCTACTAATCACCCCATGTGAGCATGTTTTCCAGGCTTCCAGTTGTGTATACTTGTTCAAGATTTGGCTGTCGAACTTTCTCTTTGTTCCTCGTAGGCTCAGCCTCCACTTGTCACTCATCAAGGATTTGAGTATTGGGAAGAATAAATATGTGAGGTATATACTCATTACTTACTTTCTTGTTGGCTGTAGAACCACTGATTTCATTTTGCGAGGATTATTTCTTTATCTCCTCTGGTTTGGGCTTGTCCTTCAGATTTGCTTCGGTCTTCAATGTATTGGATCCCTTTGTTTCAAGGCCAATTTTGTCTTCTATTTCCTTTTAGGGGACCTCTTTTGAATTTTGGGCTTCGTAGAATAAATCTTCTCATGAAATTTTTCCTCTTCGACACACACAGGGGTGTCATGAGATGCCTTCGGGATCTCATCATCACTATATATATTTATAAACTTTCTCAAAGGATTAGGACTACATTTTCCTACCGAAACTCTGCCTATCTCTAGTCAAGTCATCCCACCTACTGACGGTCTTGCCGGTGATGTGGTGGATTCTAGGCCATCTGACCCATTGATGTTACCAAGGTTTGTGAAATCGGGGTCACCTATCTCCATCATACCTCATTCTTGGATATTAGTTGGAAACCTAGGTGTTATGATGAGGTCAAGATTATCCTACATCTGCTTCACTAGCAATTGGGCCTGCTGCCACATAAGTGCCCCCATCCTCTGTTCAACTTGAACCTCTGAGGAATCCCTAATTTGTATTGGGTATTCATGATAAACTTTTGTCACTCCGATGGCTTCTTGGGGGTCACCGACCGCTTCGCCTAGTTCCGATGCTATTGGCCCTTCTTCGGTCCTAAGAATTTCTTGAGTTGTTTTCTCCAATGACATCACTTTCTCCTCCCAACTCATGGCCTTAAACCAGGTTGTTCTAGGATCATACATCCTTGTTGCCACCTCATTTTAGTTTTGATCATTTTTGATGAATATTTCTTCTTAAAACTGGTCATGGGCATATGACCAACATGATGATACCTGTGTTGCGTGTTTTAGAACGAGACCTTTGTGATCGTTCTTGTGAAAACGATTAGTTTGGAATCAGAATTCCAATTGACTTAGCCCTTCTTACTTATCATGCGTGGTGTCTTTGACCATGTAGAAGCCAATATGAAACCCATAAGGTATGAATGCTCACTTCTTGTCCTTTACTAAAGTTGTGTCATAACCTTGCAGATTGGTCTGATAACAAATTTCCCTTAACACTAGTCAATTGGGGAGATATATGGGTAACAAATGTGTAGTGTCCCCAAGGCTGAGCCCTATTGTAAACCATGTTTTGAAAGGAATTGTAATTATAATTTATAGGGTGGTGAGCCAAGTTTTTATAATCTAGAGGCTTATGTGTTTGTTAGGCTAGGGAGCATGAGCATTGAAGGCCAGGAGCGTGCTGTTGTATATGTAATCATGTAGAACAATTAATAAAACACAAACACCGCCATGTGTAGACTGAACACGATGAATGAGTGAAGGGGGACTAAGAATCCATAGGGTGGGCAAGGAATTAGGGGTTGGAAGGTGGAAAAGGGGCTAAGTGTTGAGCCTAGGGGCTAAGCCTAGGGGGCTTAAGCCTGGGAATAATATTTTAATATTATCCCCAGAAGACATGTGCATTTTATGTTTATCCTAAGTTTTTGGCAAGGGGAGAACATGCAAGGAAAATGTGTGCTAGTGGAATGCATGTTGTTTCATGGGTGACAAGTGTCAACCCTTACGCATGTGAATAAAATGGCTAGGGTGAGCCGTGAGAAGCTTTTTTTTTTTTTTCCCCATTCTACCCAGTTGTTTGAACGCGTACAGAGCCTTGGATAGTACTACCAACCCGACTCCTATAGAGAAACTTCATGCGTCCCTGTGATTTGAAAAGTCTCTATCTCGCTTTGAGAAAACCAGTGTGTATATTCCCTGAATGAGAAGCCTGCGTGGATTTGGGAAAGAGTCTGTGTTTGTTCTTGAAGTTGGTACACCCCTTCTCTGTTCTAAACTGGGGAGTCTGATTCGATCCCTACCTGGACAACTCAAAACGCATCCTTGAGAATCCACAATGTGAGTCTATTCCATGTTGCCAAATTGAGAAAACAGAAGTGGATCGTCCCTACTAAGCTTGGTTATACTATTGCACCTGTTTGGAGCTACCCTGGGGTGTTCGTGTCTGGATTCTGTGGATTGTGGTGGACGTGTAGTGTTTGACCCTATGTGGCTTGTTGACCAGTTTGTACAACACTCATTCTAGGTGAGAGAGGTGGTTGAAGTTGGAAGAGAAGATTTTTGGACCTATGAGAAACTCGCTCTAGGTGAGAGAGTGCACAGAGGAAGGAGAGAACTCCTGGAAGGAACCTTGTAGTTGAAATAGAGCCCGAAGACTTCTGGTCCGGCTTGTTCCTATAACTCAAGGAAAGGGAGATTAGCAGCCGAAGGATTGTCCAGGTGACAGAGAAGGTGTATACTCCTAGGGTGGAACATGCATGTGGAGAATGAGAGTCTATGGGTAGTGAGTGTGGGAGGTTCCTTGGAGAGAATCCCTTCCTTGTGGTTGTGTTTTGTTTTCCCTGTAACCTCAGCCTAGCCTATATTTCCTTGCCTTGGGGTGGAGCTTAGTCCTAGCTCGGGGGTGACCCATTGTTGAGTTGATGAGCAGTGCGGTCTAAGGCTGGGAGGTTCATCGAAGGCCTGCACTTGTTTGGTGGATTCTACCACTGTTAAAAGATAAGTATTTGATTATGTTTTTATCACGTTTTGCATGACTGTACTATTATGTTATCATGATTTCCATTGTGTATACGAATTAATATGGAATGCTATGGATTGTTAATTATAGCAGTAATAATATGTTTTTCTCTGTGCTTAAATGAGTTATGTATACCAAGTGGTGTTATAACCTTCTCTTAATAGCGATTAAACCTTGGTAGCTTGAAAATGGGTGCGCTACAAAATGGGGTGCCCCTATGGCACTGAAAAACCTATTGTAGGTCTTGCACTCATCTAGATACTAGTGACCTACTTTCGATATAACCTTTTTTTCTTCATCCGACATCCTTGGGCACTCTTTATTGAACAAAAAATAATAAATGCATGCAATAAACTAGTCACAAATAAGAGAATAGGATTTTTTGTACCTATTTTCTCATAATATGTTGAAGTATACATGGACCGGGAGCTCAAAGGACTTCCAGTTTAGGTTCATTCCAGAGAAAATGTTCCTGGCGCAGATGACGTCCAACAGATACTATGTCATGTATAAGGAGAGGGTTTGTCCCTCTTTCTACGCTTGGGATTTTTGTATGCAAGTGCTTAGTTGTTTGGAGATGATGGCACCCAAATTGAAGTTCATGCCTAAAATGGCTACCGTATAAGCTATAGGAATGTAAGCCTTTAAAAAATGGGAGAAATCTTTCTCCCCATGCAACCTACAGAGAAGCGCCATCAGGTATATGTATGGTTCCTTTATATTGGCCATCGGATACCAGTCAGAAGTCCGGTTCATGAATTTTTTGTCTTCCCTCCACCATGATGCCATGATTATGTTGGTGTCATGTGCTACATAGAAACTTACAATGAAATCAATATTCATCTTTTCTTCCATCTCCATGATCGTGTAGTAACTATGAACCTTTGATGGAAAAAAATCCTGACGCACTCGTCGTTATTGTCATTAATCAAATATTTTTCTACATCAGTGTGGTCAATGAGACACTTTAGGAGCTCAATGTAAGGAAACACCAAAGTCTGGCTTGCCACCATGTGCATATATGCCCTATGGATATTTCAGAGGACATCATCATCGAGTCTTCTTATATCCAGATCGTTTTGTGGGGTATACTCGAGGGGTTCTTCCTTCTTGATTTTCTTAAACAATTCTTCCCAACGAGAGAATGTTGTTTTAGTCCAAATGATCACCTCTGTGTCTCTGAAGACTAGGGGCTAGATGGGGACCTTCTTCATGGCCATCTTAATGATGGGCACCAATTTTGGAGTGAACTATAATTGCCTTGGAACTGCTGGGGAGGAGAGCCCTTTATCGCTTATGTTTCTTGCAACTTTGGTGCTCTTGGGGATTTCCTGGTGGTAGGTTTCTTTGGGTACATTGTTCTTGAAATTAAAATGGTCTTTTAAACATGCGTACAAAGTAGAGTTGGGTGGAAAGATATGAAATGAAGAAGAAAAAACACTATAATCTAATATATACCTGTAATGATTTCTAATATTGTTGTTTAATACTCAATAAACCTTGGAATCCTTCTCCAGATTGTTAGATTTTCTCTTATGTGTGTTATGAATACATTGTTGCATAGAATAGGATCATACACAATGACTTAAAAGAATATAATGGGAGAGATCCTATCAGTCGTATCAATCAGTGAATATGAGTAATGAATGTAATTCAAAACAAACTACCATCGGATCTCTACAAATAAATTCTAATTGGTTGACGGCAGAGGCATCGAGGGAGATGCATTGTAACTATAGGATTAAACGGTCCCTTTTGATTTGCGCATGAAATGGAAACTAATGCATGATCCATGAATTAAATAGCATTTTAAATGTGTCATACCTAACATATCTAAGGGATAAAATGTCTCATGACGTCGCGTCTCTCTAGTGTACAGATCGGGGATCAACTACTATGCTTGTGTATATTTCCATTGATATACTCCCGGTAAACACTTTTGACACTGAAGCTATTGGGGATCGACGATTGTGGAAATTTTAGGTGCGTATCTTCTTGGAAGGTTATCATATTCGTAATTTCCCAACGCCAAAAATGTTTCAGGGGTCGTCGATTTGAGATATTATTCCTTTACTCGTGCAACTCTTACTCTTTCATTTTTCTGCTAGAGCTGAATGGATCAGTCTTTGGCGATATCTTTAGTGTATTTTATTCTTGGAGACAAAAGACCTCCTTCTACCAATGTCAGTGAAATTTGGTGCTAGGCTGTTTTGAACTTCTCAAGTGATTTTCGTCACTTTCAATCTTTCCCGATGCCGAATTTTCTAAGAGCGATGGGGGAAACTTTAGACTGTCGATTTATCAAGTAGTTGTTAAGTCCCTTTTAAAGTTAATATGATTATTTATACATTCAAGTAGACTTTAAACTATTCAATCACAAAAACATAAAAGATAAGCACATGTAATAGTTTCATACTGAAGTGGAATTAGATAGACCAAAGGATCAAGTGGTACCCAAAAAGTAGAAATGAACATAGATTTTTTAGGGTGTGTTGAGTACTCAACACAATGTCATACCCTTTATTGCTTTGGTTATTTGCTCATAACCAACAAATCCATAATATTCTATTACATAACATCTATCCATTCAAAATCCAAGCATATTTTATAATTATTACAGGCATCCATCTTCTACCACACCTAGTGGTATTTTAATTCCATTAATACATTCAAATTATGCAACATTGTAATTTTATATAACAAACTCTAGCTAGGTAAACTATTACCTAAATTTCCCTTCAAAAATCATGCAATATAAATAAATAAAATTCATGCATAGCTTTCATTAAATAAATTTAATGCTACATGGTGTTAGAACTCTATAAATTTTGTGTGGATGATAGAAAAACAACATAGGTAACTATTTCAACCTAGTTTAGAGTTGGGTGCTAGCCTACTCAACTCAAAGAGGACTCTTTGTGTTACTTGATATTTCTTGGGTAATTAGTGGCTAGATTTAGTCTGTTTTGGTACTTTTTTATAAATTCACTGACTAGGAAGGAGAAGGACACTCATGGCTATGGAGTCAAAATTTTGAAAGTGAATGAAAACAATGACTGGTTGAATGAACTCTCTAGAGGATAAAGTCTATATGAGGCAATGAATTTGAGTAGTAAATTTAATTTAAGCAAGGTGTAGGAGGAAAGAGAGAGCACATAACTATATGATAGCATTGCTGAAATGAATTCTGAATTAGTTAAGAAGAGATATACACAGTTTAAATTGCTTAAGATGAGAGTATCATAAGACGAATTATAAGCTTTGTAACTCTCCAATTTAAACAGAGGAAAATGATAATGGAATTGAATAATCATAGGAAATACATACAACGAAAGAAGACAACACTCATATCACCAACATTAGAATATTTTCATAGAGACTTCAGAAAAATCTTCTGCAGATATATTCAATCAAGCTTCAGAAAGTTACAAAAGTCCTCCTACTACTAGGGAAGGCCCCTCTATGGTCAATCCTCCTTTTCATTTATCTTTTAATAGTATATATATAAATTACATCCATTTTTCAAAACAAATCATCTTCCCCATAATACCAAAAATAGACATTAGTTACAAAGAAGGAGTAACGTACAACACTGTACTCTTATTTGCTAGGGGATGTTATAACCAAAACTAACATATTTGAGCCACATGCCTATATATTTACAAAATTTTATGAAACATACCTAATTTAGCTTGAAATTTATTTCAGTTTAGCAATTTCTTCTTTCAAAGTGTCAAGCCAAGCAGTTTGTTTTTCTCCAACGCTTGTAACCACTTCATCTTTAACCTCTGTCTTTTGTCTCTTGCTCATTTTCCTCTTGAAATAACGCATGTGATTCTCATATGTGTATCCATTGATGATTAAATCCTTCATGATGGGATTTAATATGACCTCTTTATCTATTCTCGTCTCCTTTGCAAGCTTCGTGTGACATTTCAATGCCAGTATTCGTGCGGCAAGATTTTCTTTCTTCTTGACTGATAAATTTGTCATATTATTTGAATATCCCAATACAATGGAGGTCCCTTGGTCCGTCTTATTCATTCTCTCTTGTTTTCTAGAAAGCATGAGCTTATCTCCCTTATATGTAAAGGAATTAGAAAGATGATTCATTTTGTGAGGACCCCATTCAGGAATGAAAAGTTAATCACCCAAAACAAATTAATGTCATCCATGTTTTGAATGATAGTCAATATTGAGTGCCAATCATAGGTTACTAACGAAAGTACTAGAAAGGACTGTGTCTTATCATGCTGATCTTATCAATTTCAAATGATGAGCCTTCAAATCAATTTTATGGCAGCACTTAGTTGACACCACACAGATGAAAAGTACCTGAACAATTGTCCTGAGGTGATTTGATGAGCCGTCAACTTTCCCTTTTCACATGTAATCCTTGGATGTGATATATATCTAATAATTTTCTAAAAATGACATTAGGGTGGACTTGGGTGTTTTCAAACGTACCTTCTTTCCCCCCCCATATGTATCTGGTGGTGCCATGTTCCCTTGAAATGAAATTGTGGTATTTTTATCGACCTACTTCCAAAATAACCATGCAAGCACATTATCTAATGCTATGTTCCTCTGCAGATACTTGTTCCAAAATATTCTCACCAACAACTCCTTTGGGAAGTTAGATATGAATTTGATTTATAGGTTTTCAACAATATTGGGGTTGTTTATTATTTCTAAAAAAATTGCAAATGGATCTTCCAATGCATGCATAAGGCCCAAACTATATCTCACTTCTTCCATTGTATTCTGGTTTTCATGTGATTCACCCTGTCAATTTCCATCAAGAGGCTAATAGATCTGGTGAGAGAGATGGAAGTAAAAACCTCCTGAATCAGAAGAGAGTATTGGCTGAAGAAAAATTTCTGGTATACAAGAATCTAATACCTACGTTGATTTGTCATTATCTCCACCTTTGATCTTGCAATCCATCTTAAGCCTTAAATCCTGATTGTTAGAAATTTCCATATAGCATGCCATAGGTTCATACAAATTCTAAAAAATCATTTCTTCTTGATGAAAAAACATAGAAATACCATCCTCTTTCGTAAGTGTTTGTTGTTTCTGCTCTATTTTTTCCATTCTAGGAACATTTTCAAATGAAATGGCAGTAATGAGTTTGTCCACTTTTCCATGCATATCAACAAAAATATCTTTGGATATGATAGCCAGATTATATGTATCAAGACTATCCTCTTGTTCATCAAACAATTCTGGTTTGGTTTTATTAACCTTTTGGAAGTTTCTTTGAGGGATGTTACTTTGGCTTACCAATGACTGAGGGGTAGTGAGTTCATGTTCATAATATTGTTGCAAATGTGGAAATATAATATAACAACATGAACTATTATACATTCTAGAGTCCCCATGGATGTATTTTCAAAGCCATGATTTTTAAATGAATCAAATAAAACAACTGCTTCTTCATCATCTCTCTGTATTTCTGAATGAAAAGTGACATACACTTTTTTATTGCTTTCCTAAAACTCTATGTCAATTTTTCGTTTACTGTTTGAAATCTCTAAAAATGTAGTTTCAAAATCCTCATCCATGTCTAAGTCACTTCAAAATTTAACAATCACCTCATTCATAGGGAAAGAAAGAACACTTTGAAACACTTTGTCTCATTGGAAATCTTGCTGCAAATATTTATTAAGTTCCAAAGAAGGAAAATGACCTTTAATAACAATTTCTCGATCAATTTCATCTTCATTTTCAAGCTGGTAGTTGAGCACGGGCTGCAAATCTGAATCGAAATAACCTTCCATGTAATCAACCACATGATCATTTAATGCATATGAAGGTTGCTGATCTTCCTCACTGATAACAACTTTCCCATGTAAAGTAGTTCCTTTGTAGTAAGATTTTACTACTTCCTCTATTATTTCGTTATTTTCTTTCAACAATTCAAAGGATGAAAAACATAATGGAATATGGTTTTCATTTGCAGGCCCATTGTATTTTGGATATTCAACATTATATCTCGAAGATTTCTGATCTCGAACATTATATACATCTTGCCTTAGCAATTTGAAAGAAGAAAAACACAATGGAAAGGTTCTTTCAACTGATTCAAAATCATCTTCATTTTCTTTACTTCTTTCACATGCACATTTTTCCATTTCTCTAGGCTACTAAACACACTTCTTTTCAGATTCCTCTATGACCAATGGCTACAATTCCTTGTCAAATTGTCTCTATGGATCAATGTGATTTGGAAGAAACATATTTTCCTTTGTTTTAATGATGATCTTAGCATTTTCTTTCAACAATTTAAATAAAGAAAAGCATAAAGGTAAAGGATTTCCTCCATGTGCTTCAATACCCTCTTCTCTATAACTGTGATATGTAAGATGATTGCTCCCAGTATATTGTTGAAAAAGAGCATTTTATCATAGAGGAAATGTAGTTGGTTGTCCAGGGAGGTCATTGTTGTAATCACCATCATATTCATCGTATATAGGCAACTCAAAAACATATGCAATATTGTCTAACAAGAAAAATCTTGGGGTGTTAACAGACTCTTCAATAGACTACTCTACACGCTCATATTTTTTACTGTCTACATATGAATACATGAAACAATCAACTCCATGCTTGTCATGGGGTGAGTCAAAGGCTACATACGAACCTTCTCTTTCAACAAGTGGGATATAATCCTTTATGAAATCATTTTCATTTAGAACTTCAAGAGGACCTATGATATCATCAGTTTTATGATCAAGATTCTAGTCAAATATCCTCTGTTGATATTCATTCTGATGTCCTTGAACAACAAATTCTTCACTTCGAATCTCTTCACATGGGAGGATATTGTGTTGAATCTCTTGAGCATCATTGAAAATTTGTTGTAAAGTCTTAGGTATTCTTTCCATCAGGAGGAAGGACAACTCTGGGTGAAGAGTAGTGGTATACTGAAGCATGGAAGCAACTTCAATGGGTTGAATTTATTTAGGAAAATCATAATGAACACTAGAGAAACTTTGATTCAAAGTGGAAACAATCTCATTTCTTTGCTCTTTCAATGAATAAAATTCTATAAGCTCCAAGTCTATATATTTCTTCTTACTCCAAAACTTCAAAAAAACATTCTTCAATTCTTCCCATGATCTAATGGTCTCTAGATTCAATTTTTTAAACCATTATTTGGTATCTCATTTCAAGGATTGAGAGAAATCCCTCATACAAACATTGTCATGGTCAATATCAAAAAGTCTATAAAATTCTCAAACCCTTGGATGTGTTTTTCAGCTGTGATGGCACCAAGTTCTCCATCAAACACAGGTAAGTATTCATAGTGTTTTGGGGGAAAATAATAAAGGATGTGGGGCAATTTTAAGGTTTTGTATCTATGCTGGGTCTTGGATGGTGTTGGATCAAGTATAGGAGATGAAACATCAGCCTTGGTTTGATGAGGCTTATAAAGTTGGTTGTGGTTATCATATGGCTCAGATGGGAAATTTTGATCAAAATCAGTAATAAACCGAGGAGTTATTTGTATAATATTAAGAGGAGGATACACAATTTCAAGATTATCATGATCATAATTTGCATATAGTAAATGAAGAAAAACTAGTTTAGCATGTTCAGGAAAGCACCAGAGGTAGTTTACAACAAACAATATAATGTCTTGGAAGAAACCCAATATTAAGTAATGGTTTTCTTCCATGATTCCTTTTCATACCTTTGTCAAAGGACCTTATCTTTGGCTAGTGGAGTCTCCAATGACGTTTCAAAAGATGGATTCTTCATCGAGTGTGGAGTTGCTGGTGAAAATTTAAATTTTTGGATTCTTCCACCAGTGGAATCACCCTGAAACTGATTTTTGATATGTGGGGTCACCGGAGAAGGAATGCAGTAAATATACACCTAAGTGTCTATTTCTCTTCAAACCTTAGAGCTCAACCATGTCATTCTTTCCTGGGGAAATTTTTCAATTTCATCCCCGACAATGGTGCCAGAATGTTAGCACTGTGTAAATTTTGTCCGGTTAATAGAAAAATGAGATAGGTAACTATTTCATCGTACTTTTGAGCTGAGCACTAGCCTGCTTGTCTCAGAGAGGGCTCTCTCATGTCACTTGATATTTCTTGGGTAATCAGTGGCTAGATTTAGTGTGATTTTTATTTTATTTTATATAAATTTACTTAATAGGAAGGAGAAGGACACTCAGGGATATGGAGTTGAAATTATGAAAGTGAATGAAAACAATGACTGGATGAATGAAATATATAGAGGATCAAGGCTATATGAGGTAATGGATTTGAGTAGTAAATTGTATTTAAGCAAGGTGTAGGAGGAAACAGAGAACACATAACTATATCAGAGCATTGCTTAAATGAATTCTAAATTAGTTAAGAAGAAATATACACAGTTTAAACTTCATAAGGCGAGATCATCATAAGATGAATTCTGAGATTCTCAACTCTCCAATTAAAAGAGAGGAAATTGTTAATGAAATTGAATAATCAGAAGAAATACATACAATGAAAGAAGACAAAACTCATATCACCACCAGTAGAATATTTTCATAGAGACTTTAGAAAAAGATTATGTAGATATATAAAAATCAATCTTCAGAACGTTACAAAAGTCCTCCTTCTATGAGAGAAGGCACCTCTCTGGTCAATCCTCCTTTTCATTTATCGTTTGATAATATATATAGATAAATTACACCTGGTGTTCAAAATGAATCATCTTCCCCATAATGCCAAAAATAGACATCAGTTATAAAGAAGGAGTAACATACAACACTGTACTCCTATTTTCTAGGGGACATTATAACCAAAAATGACATATTTGATATTTTTTCTTTGAATGCCACATGTCTATATTGTTACAAATTTTTTTGAAACATACTTAATTTACCTTGAAATTTATTTCAGATTATAAATTTATTATTTCTTAGTGTCAAGCCAAGCAAGTTGGTTTTATCTAATGCTTTCAACCACTTCATCTTTAACCTCTGTCTTTTTTCTCTTGCTCCTTTTTTTATTGACATCTCGTGTGTGATTCTCATCTGCATATCCATTGATGATTAAATCCTTCATGATGGGATTTATTCTAACCTCTTTATTTGTGGATGGCTCCTCTACAGGCTTTGTGTGAAATTTAGATGCCAGTATTCATGTGACAAACTTTTATTTCTTCTTTACTGATAAATTTGTCATATTATTTGAATATCCTGATACAATGGAGGCCCCTTGGTCCATCTTATCCATTCTCTCTAATTTTTTAGAAATAATGAGCTTATCTCCCTTAGCTATACAATAATTAGAACGATGATTTGGTTTATGAGGATCCCATTCAGGAATGAAACGTTAATCACCCAAAACATAATAATGTCATCCATGTTTTGAATGGCAGTCGTGACTGAGTTCCAATGACAAGTTACTAACAAAATTTCTAGCAAGGACTATGGCTTATCAATTTCAAATGATGAGCCTTCTAATAAGTTTTATAGTGGAACTTCCCTGATGTCACATAGACGAAAAGTAGCCAAACAATTCTCTTGAGGTGATTTGATGGGTAGTCAACTTTCCCTTTCCACATGTGTGATATATATATAATAATTTTATGAAACGTGACATCGGGGTGGAATTGGGTGGTTTCAAGCTTACCCTCTTTCCCCCCCAATATGTATCTAGTGGCGCCACATGCCCTTGAAATGAAACCGTAGTATTCTTATCATCCAACCTCCAAGAGATTAATTGGTGCACTATTTCTTTGCCCAATATGTCCTATAGCCATCGATAAACAACTCCCATGATACATGATCCATTGGGTCTTATTGACTTTACCTTTCCACTATATTTATCCCGATCTGCTAATCTATCACTCCTCCATACCGAATTATCCTCCTGATAAGTCCCGAGGCTGGGACTCCATATGAAAATTTTTACAGTGATAACACCTGGCTAGCTATTATCAATAGGAGCTTCATTTATATGGATGTATTCGATATGTAGAAATCTTATCAGCAACACTTTCAACCATGTAATAGTTATTTCTTTCCTGGCACAAAAAATGTCATTAACAACTTCCATAATCATATATATAAGAATGGACTACTTCTAGTCCTCATCATGTTATATAAATATTGAAAAATATACATTTATTACAACATATCTATATGCAATAATATTGCATCACTAACATGCTCATAAATTCATATGCATCATATTTTCCCATGCTATGTATGGTTTTCCAACAAGCCATAACATAATTGATGCTATAGTAATCGCAACAATCTCTTTCTTCCTGTACCACTTTTCCTTGTTGTTATTCACTATCTCAAGTCTTATTGAGTTATTTTATCCATTTGTACTCTTGATGAAATCATTGTACATGCTTAATTATTTTCTGAGTACTTTCCATCCTAATAACTCTTGGTTACTTTTTGCATTTTCAACAAGATACTATGTTGATATTAAAATTTAGCATTCCTCAATTTCTGGACCAAACTAATTTATCCTTTCCTTGAATGAATAATTCAACACTTGTATTTTATTGAACCATTATTTTCTATTTTCCTGGACAAATTGGTTTCAACTTGACATGCATATTCAATATTTAGCATGATATAATGATGCACATATGTCTTCTTCTCCAACTGCATAGAATTAACTGGAAGCAATTAACACTTCTTTCAATGGCCGTCATAAATTCTAGTGATAATTCCAACCCATGGAAGGTTTTCAATTGATATTTTCCACTTGAGATGTATGTTTTTCAAGTAAAATCTCTTTTACATTCTATACCAAGAAAAAAACTATTTTCTTCTTCATGGCCCCTTATTGATTTCCCTTTAGGATCTTCTTTTCCCTATTTACATTCCTCTTGACTTGATATCTCCATGCTACTTGGGAATTATGTTCAACACTTTTGGAATACATCAACAATCCTCTTATATTTTTGGCATCCCTCATGGTGTGTTTCCATGCACCCTTATTAGCTTGACATGCACCTCATTATATCTATTTCCATTAACTTAATATGTTCAAGGTTTGGACTCCACCTTAGAATCTTTCTTCCCTTTATTGAAAATCCTTCTTGAAACCCAATTACATTATTTTGCATCCAATATGTACATAATGTATCGATTTATGCATCTTCTAGCACTTTTAACATACATGATTTTCCTTACTTCACCCATGAAGTTCTAAAATTCACACCATGATTCCACTATACTACTCTGATGATAGCAATGGAGGTACTCCCCCCACAATTGTATGACTTATCCTTGGAGGATCTTCCCTTGTATCCATGTATACACCATGTCCTTTTTATCAGAACACTAACTCCTAGACTTAATATTCCTTTTGGAACAATTATGCACATAAAGTACTTACCTTTTTGTACCTTGGTATCCTCCAAAGTGAATGGACCTTCATTACTTTATCCACTAATGGTCTAATCTTACCCCCATATTCCACTAAGAATTCTGATGAAAATGAGTGAATTTGTTTGTGTAGTGGTCCCCAAGCCTTCATGGCTACACCTAGAATCCTACCTTAATATTATTCAGTCTTGGCATTTGATCAACTTGTGAGTTACACTTGACATAAAATTATGTCTTCAAGTTCCTCTTA
Organism: Picea engelmannii; assembly: GCA_009831015.1. NCBI lineage: Eukaryota > Viridiplantae > Streptophyta > Pinopsida > Pinales > Pinaceae > Picea > Picea engelmannii. The sequence continues at coordinate 140,615 of ML802488.1, forward strand.
TCATTCCTGATATAAGATCAAAACTCTTTCATATTCTATAAAATCATACTTCTATATTGTCATTCTTTGCATCTCCATATGAACCTATGATATATGGATTATCAGGTATTGCAGATGGATTTCCCACTTAACATCCACATATGATATGCATAATTGTCATTTGGAACTTTGTTCCAATCATAGTTCCATTGAAATTATTCTATATTACTCTTTGAGTATTGACATTTTTGGTTGGTAACTTCATCAAGAAATCATTACACATCTAGTATTCCCATTGTCATCTAGATTTCTTCCTCAAAGAATAATTTCATTAGGGGTTCCCCGTGTCGGTTATTGAACCTACCAGTTGATCTAAGAACTTCTTAGAGAAACCCATTCTTCCTAATGAATATCTATCTCTATTATTTTCTCACTTATCTATAGGCATTACTTTCATTTGAATTTTTCTATTAATAATCATAACAATTGAGAGAAATGCATACAACCACATTTAATAGTTAAAATTTTTGATATACAATTCTGGGATATACGCATACTCTTCCCCTCTTAATACCTCCATAAATATTCTTGTAACTTCCTAGAAATAGTACTATTTGAATCACAATTATGGGTGATCACATGGACTCCTTGGTCCAATACCTTTACAATTTCTATTTTCTTTATGAATTTTGAGTTTTGAGCAGAAAGTTACGGCAATATGAATATTACCCAAAAACGCCTTCAACCAGGTGCAATTTTTAACCGAGCTTATGCATCCTTGCACTTGATCATTTGAAAATTTGATAGGATCTCAATTGAGTTCCTTCATAATCACATTTTGGACAATATATCCTAGTTTCATGATCATTTAAGCTACAGGCTGTTAAATACATCCTGCTAAAGTTTGAGGCCAATTAGTACTTTTGGTCCTGAATGCTATAGTGATCCAAAATGGATCTAGGAAGGCCTAATTTTTTTTTTTCTCATAATCAGAAGAAATTAGTGGCATTGCACTGATATCGTCACATCGATTCTAGCCATATATTGTTTTCTGAAAATGGACACCGTATGTAAAATTTATCGTCTTCTGATTTTTTTCCCAAACATGTAAACAAGTAAAAAAGGTAAACATTTGACAGGTTGTACATTGGAAATATGTGGTAGGTGACATCAGCAAGAAGTCATGAGGAAGTCAACCAAGACACATGGAAACACTAGGGAATGCCATGGGGAAATCAATTTTGGCATTTTCAGGGCTAAGTTGCACCTGTACGGAAGTGACATGTGGTTCTATGGATGTTGACATGGTGATAGGTGGAAGGATCTTGGCATGACATGTGGTTGTATGGATGTGAAGAGGCACTAGTGGAAGCATGACATGTGGTAGGTATGATAGTGACATGGTAGGATGATAGGACGACATGTGGTATACGGGCTCATTGTGAAGTTGACTAGGAAGATGACTCGACAGGGTGACTATGTAGTCACTAGATTGTATTATCTAATCTAGAGGTGACACATGGCCCAATCAAATGATTCCACATGGCACCTTGAATATTGTAGAAATTATCTAAGGTCCTATGAGGCTGCCATCTAAGGTCTGTCCTCGACCTTAGTATGGTTCTAAGTTTCAACTGTATGGCTGTCTTATTTTGTTGTTTTAGGACAACAAACTGTCATCCCACTTTCTGCTCAGTATTTTATACGTTAAGTTCTCTTTTAAGGTTCCCTTGCAAGTGTTTTCTTATCTCAATGTTAGCACATGCAATATAACTTAAAACACATAACACTACCTCTAGATCTGGAACTTTAAAATGTTGATCTACACTTCTAAACATGCATAAATTTGACACGGGTATTTTTGGTCAACATGAACCTGGATAAAACCCCCCTAGGAAAAATCAGTTTGGGATATATGTCTATATAATGATGATTAAAGAAAGAGATACAACAAGTAACGAAATAAAATGGAACCTGTATACATAGCAAGCTCCTCACGAGCCTTTCCACAAGAACCAGAGAAAGAAGTGCCCAAACTGTGGTGCGCCCTCTCCCTTTGTTGCGCTCTATACTGAACTGAAGTTCCCTAGCTCATAAGTAACCCAATGAATAAATCCCTCAATGAGAATGCCCTCTCCTATGATGCCTCTCAACTAAAACTATCAGAGCTCGAATCCTCCAAGAAGATTTGCTACCAGGTAGCTGCCAGTCCTCTCAACTCATGTGCCCTCCTCCAAGCATAAATGAACACCATAAATAAATTGAGACTAAAACTGGATATCTATCCCCATGAAAGCATGTGCCCTCCCTCTAGCCTCCTCATACATCAAACCTCATCTTGATATGACACGTCCTCCTCTCCCGATGAGCAACTGAAGAAATCAAGTGTGTCCTCCTCTCTTAGATGTGCTCCTCCTCCATGAAAATGATCCTAACCAATAAAGGAAAGCTAAGAATCCATGGATAACCACTCCATGCAAGCTCCAAGCTAACATAATCTCCTACTCAAGCTCTCAAGGGTTTTTCTCAAACCCTCATGAAGTGCACCCCTCTCCTCCTCAAGATATGTGCCCTCCTTCTCTTCTCCAAAAGTCTCAAGTGATGAAATGAGTCTCCAAATGCACTATACCCTCTATTTAGCCTCCTCATGCCAACCCTAAAAGATCAATGGCCTAGATTAGATCTAGCCAAGTCTAATCAATGGGTGAGATCAACTCTAAAAATCTCACTAAGGAAACCCACTTTCCTTAATTTCTTTATGTCTATTAATTCACCCACATTGTGAATTAATTGTCAACATATTTCACTTTTGACTTAAAACTCCTAAGTCAAAGTGAATTAGAATCATAAAGTAAAGTACAAGGGTAATAGTCTTCCCCCTTTGTGCTTAGAGACTCATAAGCACATGGGGACCACTTTCCAATGTACCCAAATCTTGACACTCCCTCTTACCGAGGAAAGTGCTCGTCAACGTCAATAACATCCCTATAGTGGACATGGTTGCCTCCTAACATATGCTCAGTGAGTATGGATGTACCCTGATCATTGAAAGTGGACTCTGTCATAGATATAATCAATATGTATTATTTATAAATGGAACTAACCCTCCATCTATCCAAGATCATCTAGATCCCAGCATCACACCAAAGATCTCCACCTTTCTCTCCCACCAAGGATTATCTCCTACTCCTGGAATCTCACCAAGAGTCTCCCTCTCTTGGTCTCTCACCAAGAGTCATCAAATTGGCCTCTTGCCAGGTATCCTCCACCTGAACTGGATTCAGAACCTGATCTATATATCTCATAAGCCATGTGAGGCTCAAGCCTCTGTGGTGCCTTGCTGATCCTCCTCCTCATCCTCTGATGCACTGAAGCTGTAGCACCAACTCTCTGTCTACTCGACTGCTCCGAAACTATAGCTACATTGGGTGGACCAGTCACCCACTCTGAAGATTTTTAGGGACACTGAGTATGACCTCCCTCTAAATCATTGTTGTACGTTAGTCATTCCTCATCAACTTGGTCTCCCCAACTAGTGCTGGATGGTGTAATGGTAGATAAAGTAGCAATGAATGCACACTCTCTGGAAAACCGATCACTAAACTCTATCTCCTTTGTTGTCACTGCTGACCCATCCTGTTGCTTCTTCTTCTTGGGACACTGTATTGCATAGTGACCCATCTCTCCACAAGCAAAGCATATCACTATGCTCATGTCTCTCCTCTTCCCATTGTTGTTGCTGCTCTCTCTTCCCTGTGGTGGGGCCCCAAACATGGGACCCTGCCAACCTCCTTGACCGGTCTTCTTCTTTCCCTTTGTCCAAAGAGAAAGTTACTCATCACCATAAATTGTCTTTTGTTGTTGTTGCTGTTGTCCAGAAGCCTCATATCCAAGGCTAATCTCCTCCTGGATGAAGTCATCCCACATCCTCTCTCATGTCGAAATAACCTCCCTAGAAACAATGCCCTATACAAATGGACCCCACGGTTTGGTGAAGCTATTCATAGCTCTCCTCACCAAAGAGTTAGGGTTCACAACCTCTCCAATGGCTACCAACTCATATTTGATATGTGTGTATCTACCAAGGAATGAAGTACCAAATCGTCCTTGAGCATGTGAATGCCCCTCAGTCGGTCATGAAGAACCATAATCCGGTTCTCATTAGAGCTCTCATACAACTTGCAGAAATATGCCCACATATCAAATGCACAATTCTTCCTAGTCAAGTGGGGAATAATGTGATCTCTCATAACATAAAAAATGATCCTCTTCGCCTTGTTGTTCCTCCTCCTAAATTCTGCTACCAAGATGGGAGCAGTCACAGGAATGGGAAGAACAAATACCTCGACTATGTCTGATACCTTGAGATCCTTGAAGACAAAGACCATCCTCACCTTCCACGGTGATTGATTGCTAGCCCCGGCTAGCCTGTCCTCCACATGCATCTGAGATACTGACATGTTTTCCAACTGCGCTCACTCTAATGCTCCCAATGCAAAAGGAACATTGCCTCACTCCTGTCAACACAGGTGTGAAAAGAGGCAAGAGAATCCATGACCTCACTCCTAATCTCTAGGTGTGAAAATAGGTCATCTCTACAGCCTCACTCCTGTCCACACAGTTGTGAAAATAGGTTGTCCACAAGTGTCAAAAATCAGCCCAACAAATCTGCCTACAACTGTCCACCAAGACTGTAAACTAGTTGTCCAAAATCTGCCATGAGTTGTGCAACTGGAAATGAAAGAGAGGCACCTTTAGATATGAATTTTACCCACTGTTTTGGATTGTAAAATTTCTGTCCAAAACAACTAACAAATCTGATATAAAAACTTCTCCAAACTGCCCAAAAAGTGCTCCAAAATCAGCAAGTGTAAGCCACCTTTGGCTCTGATACCATGTAGAAATTATCTAAGGTCCTGTGAGGCTGCCATCTAAGGTCTATCCTTGACCTTAGTATGTCTCTAAGTTTCAACTCTATGGATTTCTTCTTTTGCTGTTTTAAGACAACAAACAATTACCCCACTTTTTGCTCAATGTTTTATAGGTTAAGCGCTCTTTTAAGGTGCCCTTGCAAGTGTTTTCTTATCTCAATGTTAGCACATGCAATATAACTTAAAACACATAAAACTACCTCTAGATCTTGAACTTTAAAATGTTGATCTACACTTCTAAACATACACAAATTTGACATAGGTATTTTTGGTCAACATGACCCTGGATAAACCCCCCCAGGGAAAAACCAGTTTGGGATATATGCCTATATAATGATTATTAAAGCAAGAGATACAACAAGTAATGAAATAAAATGGAACCTATATACATAGAAATCTCCTCACGAGCCTTTCCATAAGAACCAGAGAAAGAAGTGCCCAAACTATGGTGTGCCCTCTCCCTTTACTTCCCTTTGTACTGAACTAAATCACCCTAGCTCATCAGTAACCCAATGAAGAAATCCCTCCACAAGAATGTCTTCTCCTGTTCTGCCTCTCCACTGAAACTATCAGAGCTCGAATCCTCCAAGCAGATATGCTACCAGGTAGCTACCAGTTCACTCAACTCATGCGCCCTCCTCCAAGAAGAAATGATCACCATAAATAAACTGAGACTAAATCTGGATATCTCTCACAATGAAATCATGCACCCTTCCTCTAGCCTCCTCATGCATCAGGCCTCATATCGATTTGACAAGTCCTCCTCTCCCAGTGAGCAACTGAAGAAATCAAGTGCGTCGTCCTCTCTCAGATGCGCCCCTCCTCCATGAAAATTCTCATGACCAGGAAAGGAAATATAAGACTCCATGGATAACCTCTCCATGAAAGATCCAAGCTAGCACAAGCTCCTCCTCAAGCTCTCAAGGGTTTTTCTCAAAACCTCATGAAGTGCACCTTTCTCCTCCTCAAGATATGTGCCCTCCCTCTCTTCTCCAAAAGTCTCAAGTGAAGAAATGAGTCTCCAAATGAACTATACCCTCTCTTTCGCCTCCTCATGCCAACCCTAAAAGATCAATGGCCTAGATTAGATCTAGACAAGTCTAATCAATGGGTGAGATCAACTCCAAAAATCTCACTCAGGAAACCCACTTTCCTTAGTTGCTTTATGTCTATTAATTCACCCACATTGTGAATTAATTGTCACTTCATGACTTAAGTGACATATTTCACTTTTAACTTAAAATTCTTAAGTCAAAGTGAAATTAGAATCATAAAGTAAAGTACAAGGGTAACAGTCTTCCCCCTTTGTGCCTAGAGAATCATAAGCACATGGGGATCACTTACCAAGGTACTCAAATCTCAACAGATATGGCCAAGGTTGGCTGGTCAAAAAGGTTTTTTTTCTCTATGGGCATTGAACCCATAACCTTTTGTCATGCCAACGGACTACACCAAACATGATAGTTACAAGGGTGTACATGCCACTTCTTTAACAATATGGCCACGATATTATTTCAGTGGTTAGTGGGTTCATTTTTTGGGATAATCCCTAGTTGGTGAGTGGTTTTCCACGTGACCAAGGGGCGTTAGACTAATATCCAGGGAAGAGAACAAGGGAACAACCCTGCACATGGCCACATTTCACTTCCCATATGTTTCCCAATGTGGGTTAAAATCTTTATTAAAATCTTTATTATGTGGGTCAAAATCTTTATTATATTATCTAGAGCCCTTTTCGAGGCCATATATTGGGAGGAAGTTGGGATAGGATCCCCAACTGAAGATATATATAAATCATATGTTTTTGACAGTCCAAGAAGGTTCATATTAGCAAAGTTCTTAATAATTTGGAAGCCTGGGAGATTTTTATGCAGGGAAGCTATTGAGGAAGTGAACTTTGGAGGCCATTTTTGTGAGATACCCTCAACCTTTTTCAATGCCATTAGTTTTGTTGGATTCTTTAGTTTGACAAGAATAAATCCATATGATTTTGTAATCCATTTGATATACTTCTGATGTAATTTTTTAGCATTGAATATTTGAATAATAAAGCTTTCCCCACTGAGACAAAGGACCAGAGACGTAGGCAACTTTGTCAAACTCTATTATGGTTTTTTGTTATTAATGTATAATTTATGTTTTGTATTATTTATAATGGTTTCAACATTCTTTCATTATAATATCCTTCCTCATTTAAGATTTTGAATGGTAATTTAACACATGCTTAAAACTCAACCAAGTTTTTAAAAGATCATTTTCATATCAACTGGTATCAGAGCAGGTTGACAGTTGGTTGTTTGAGTTTTCATGACTACCAGGGAAAAGTTAAGTCATGGTGAAGGTGATATTGTAGAAGGGGATCCATGTATTGGATTAAGAAAGAAGATTTCCCAGAGTAAGAAAATGGCATCGAAAGATGAACTTTCTCAAAATGAAAGAGAGTTTCAAATAACTTTATTTCCCATGTCGGAGATGGTAAATGTGTTTTATGATGATTACTTGGAACGAAAGAGGAATTTTCAAGGGTAATATTCAAAGAAAGAAAAAAGTGAAGAAGGAGAGGAGCCTCCTAAACCTCCTCCTTCATCTCCTTCTTCTTCTTCTTCTTCTTCTTCTTCATGTAGAAGTTCAAATTCCACTACAAGAAAACATTCTCATAAACATAAGCCTAATATGACATTACTTAAGCTTGATGTAAAATTTGATTTACCCATGTATGATGGGGAAGTCAATGTTGAGAGACTTGATAATTTGGTTAGACATGGAAGTTTATTGTAGTGTGCAACAAATCCACGATGAGGTAACCCAAATCAAATTGGCATCACTTTCTCTTGCAGGCACAACACTCATCTGGTGGCGGAGTAAGTTGCAACATGGTACTCAACAAGTTGGTAATGTATTTCCATCATGGAAGGATTTTTTATTTGTACTTAGAAAGTA
>ML802488.1:175662-193439 GCA_009831015.1 Picea engelmannii
ATCATAGCTTCAACATGCAACACTGATCAAGATAATTTCATAACAAATAGATGCATATTAGAATAATCACACCTGGGTTGCATCATTCCTTTGAATGTGTTGGATCTTGAGATCCTTTTGGATCTATGGCAAGAGATCCCTTCTCCTGCAAATTCTCTTTAGGATTTAACCATTAAACATATGTAAGTATATACCTCTGATAGCATTTGCAGGTAGTGGCTCCATCTAGTAGCAGTGGTAATCATTGCCAACTCTTGAGAAAAATTCAAGGGTGATTGTAACTGGTTCTACGGGTGCAACTACAACAGGTACTGCAACTGCAATTGAAACTGCAAATGCAATAGGTACTGCATCTGCAATAGGTACTGCAACTACAACTGGTTCTGAGACTGCAACTGCAACTGCAACTTAGGGTTTTATGAAGAAACCCTAATTTTTAAAACTTCAAATTTTGAAATTCTGATCCAGGGGATAGGTGCATTGAGCTAAGGCGAGTTAGCTGGTGTAGTTAGATTTTCAAAAATCCAACTTTTACCCCTTTAAATCTGATCTGTGAATTTATGTACTAGTTCTTCTGGTACTTCTGGTACTCTGGTACTTATGGTACTCTGGTTTTCTAGTTTTCTAGTACTTTATGAAACTAGGGTTTCACTTTCCAGGATATCTAGCCACTAAAAAGGTGCACTCTAAGTGCCAAACTGATCCTTGATGGAGGGCACAACTTTCTAGGAGGTTAGGGAGCTGAAAATACTCACTTTTGCAAAACCCTAATTTTTGGGTACAATAATAGTGACGTTTTTCCTCTTGTAAATTGTGCTTCCTTCAGGTTGGCTCTGATACCATGTTACTGTTTATGCCATTATTATAATTATTTTCATTTCAATAGGTAAGAGCATCATAAGAACAAGATCACTGAGAAATATGCATTCACAAGAGACACAACATTTATCCTGGGAAACCCTCTAGGGGAAGCAAACCCAGCAAAAACTTCCTTATCATAAATAGCTTATATAATGTTCAAGATATAACTCAAACCAATACAAATAGTCCTCTCCAAAATAAGCGCCACTCTTTTCCCTCTCTCCAACTGGTAATTGCAGCTTGCCTCATAAGAGAATGAGTAAGTGAGTTGTGTGTTTGAAGTGAGGCACTAGCCTCTTATTTATACAAGACTGGCACGTGTTAAAGGTCACAACTGGCAGGGCTGACCTCTCACTCTGGGTGGGTAAACCTACCTTTAATTAATTCTAGGTCTTCCATGATAACTATTGGGGCCAACTTTTTATTCTTCCCTTTGTAATTGTCTGATGACCAATCCGCAAAAGGGGATTTCGTCCTTATACAATTACCGATATGATTAATCCACAATGGGGATTAATACAATGACAATAATAATAATAATAATGACATGATTAATTCACAATGGGGAATTAATCCAATAATAATAAGAATGCTCTTCGCAGTTACATTATTTCAACATTATCTTATTACTAAGGTCCTTTCCCTGGAATTTTGTGACTAGTTGCAACTTAATATTTTTTATTTAATTATGTTATTTTGGTTAAGGCAATGTTTAACCAATTTTCAATATAGTCTCTCATCGAAGCAATAGGTATTTATTGCCTTACTTTTGTATAAAATAACGCACTTTCCATATCTATAAACTAAATTGGAAGTTGTTGTCATGTATCTTCAATATGTTCATTCTGGTTAACATAACTAACTAACCAACTTTCGACTTACAATTATGAATATGCGGTCAAAATATTGAACCTCTTAGTTGATGTACTATTTAATAATTCCACTTTTCCTTCAAATTTATCCTTGGAAATAAGTATATAATTTAATATAAATTTTGCCTCTTCAAATTCTTCGGTGGTTCCATACAAATCTAAATCAATCAGTTTTAAATATGACTCTCCCCATTTGACACATATAGTCTCACAATCAACCAATATTTCTTTTAAACACTTAAATGATTTTATCCAACATGCTTTGAGTTACTTTATGCAAAGTAATGAAGGAAACTCCTCCTCTCTTTTTTTTATACTCACTCATGCTTGACACTTTCATGAAAGATGTAGAAACAACCCCTTTATAAAATTCTTCATCATTCTTAAGGTCGGTCTGAATGTATTATCTCAAATTTGTAGATCTCGATCTGAAAGAAACACAGATGTTTTCCAATTCCCATGCCTCGAGAATGAGACATTTTTTTCTTAATATTTTATCCAACATCTTTTATAACATCAAAATGTAGGCTCAATGTTCCTATTAATCTTGAGATAGATTCTAGTGTTCCATCAGAGCTCTTCCAGGGTTTCATTTTAGTAATTGGGTTGGAAAATATAGGTGGAGGGATTAGAACGTTCTCCAAATCTTTGATTCTTTCTTTTAAGGTGATATTTTCATTTTCCATTTCATCAATAGACATTAAATATTAACCCATGAATTCATGAATTTGTACGATTTTATACATTGGAACACCATTGAGGTCTAGTCCCAAGCTTGATTTTCCTTTAGCTTTCTTATTATTTAAATGAAAATTTTCAAATACTAATTTCTTTAAACCTTTGTGAAATAGGAAACTGTGCAAAGTTAGGGATTCTTCCTTGAACAAAATTGGTTCATGTGTAGCTAATTCTATCGTGAATTCTCTACTTTCTTTAACTCTCTTTTCTTCATCAGTAAATTTGATATCTTCCATAGTCACATCCAGGTCCAAGTCATTAAGAACAATCTCATCTTCAGGTGCACCCTCATTTCCACCTTCTCTACTTACTTGTATTTTTATTTTATTGGTCACTAGGAGTTTATGAGGCATTTTAATACTTACCTTAGGAGGGTCATGATATCCTCCATCATTTGAATTGTTCAATAAAGATTTCCTTTGTTCCTATGCCGCTAACTGAGATCTTTTTTTTGGTGGACTATTTTTTTGTGAAACACTAGAATACAGAGTACTCCTTTCATTAACAAATTTTATGTTTGTCAATGGTATTGACAACAGTTTCAATATCATCTTGTTTCTTCTCAAAAAAAAAATACTCGATGGTTTTTCATATCACCCTCTTCTTCACCAAATAAAAATGTATGAGCAAATGAAATCCTATAGCCAACATATATCATATGATTCATAAACAATGGATTAGGGTAAAACCCTTTGATTTCATCTACTAGATTTAACTTAAATTGATCAAATTGAACTAAAAAATGATCAATATTTACAACATTTCTTAAAATTATCTCGTCAATTCTCCAGGGAAAAGGAAAAAATTATTTTTCCTTTTTTCATTGAAGAAACATGCCCATAATTTGTATTGTTTACACACTTCTACACCGAACATATTGTCTAACACATAATATGGGAGGTATGAAGGTATTTCTCAAGAACAATAAACTTTGATAATATTGAAGTGTTCCATTGATCCAAAGGTTACATTCTTATCTAGAAAGATTGTTTCTTATAAAGATAATCTTGGTGTACTTGACCCAGAAATGAGCTTTTGAAGGAGGAAACAAATGAATTGTGCACTTCATAGAAATGGTACATAGCCTTTTGTTTCCACAAGGTTGGGTACCACATATAAACAAGGTCAATTTTAGAATTGACTAGTTTAGATAAATGCAATCCTTTGAAAACATGACAATAGGGAATGGCGAAGATTAAATACGAGGACATGTAAAATTTCTTATTCTTCTTGCAATTTGACACCTGAAAATATTTTTCTTTGTAGATAATTTTCATCCAATCAAAAATCAATTTCTCATGAATTGAAAAATAATGAATGGTAACAATAGATTCTTGACAAGCTACCCTAGAAAATAATCATGTAATCTCTTTATATGGATTCTTTAAAAAATTGACCTGGATGCTTGATAAATCTTATGGAATCACTTCCAGGTCTTAAATATATTGTTACAAGAGCTCCCATCTACCATTTCATTCAGTAAGGAAATATTTAGCTTTGTCACCTCTAAAGGTCATTATTGGCTCTAGTAGCCTGAGCATTTTCTTGAAAATTGAAGGTGTCGGAGAAATAGGGGACTCTTCTTGTAGCTGAATAATTCTCTGGTTCTTTCCAAACTTTTTTTTTGTTCGCTAGTTTTTCCATGACCTGTGGGACTAGCCTATGGATGATAAACTATGACTTTTGGACATATAAGTTGTCAAAATCAACCAAGGATTGCACCCTTTCTGAGACACACCAACCCTTAACATGGATGGATTTTTTGTCCCCACAGGTTTTGAACCGATGACTTTAACATCACAGAGTTCCTTAAAAACACAATCCATCATCGACTATCATACATCTCGAGGAATTAAAGGTTGGAAGCCATTACAACATACTCATTGTGAGATTTTATTCATGTCATTATGAGAATTGAACCTGGGTGGGGAGGATAACAATCATTCCTCACTACAATACAAGCTACACTCAATTGACTGTTCTTGCCAAAATTATTTATACACCATGAAACTAATTATTTGGCATAAAAAAACTATGGAACACGACCTACTAAAGTAATTATTGATGTCCAAATATAGTTATAACTTCTCTCTAGATGCGATAATGTAGAATAATACTTGTATTCTTTTGAGAACTAAAACTTTTGATCTTCCCATCCAATTCTTTTATTTGTATCTCCGTGGAAGTTATGCTTTCTTCTCGTTGTCATGGTTAATGAGGCTGGTAGATTAATGTACAGTCCTTTTAGAACATTAATGAAAAATTAAAACTTTTTACCCTATGTTGGTGAAGGAAATTTAGGGATAAAACATGGTAATTAATGAAGGCATTTAGGAAATGGGTCAAAGAAGGAGCACGCGTTAGAAAAAATAGAAAATTAGCGTCGAGAAACTAGGAAAGTCAAGAAAAGGATGAAGGATGTGGATCAATGAGGAAAACAATTGGATTTTGGACCAACCGCGATCAGGGAGTTAGAAAGTGGACAACTGTAATCCACCTAGGGTTAGTGGGTTAGGGTTTTGGTAATTTTTGTAACGAGTAATTAACCCCTTTTTTGTAACATAAATATGTGTTGTGAGGTAGAAAAAAGGGAGCTAGTGTTATAGAGATATAGACTAATATTGACATGATAGAGAGATGAGAAGAAATAAAAAGATATGCATTGTAATAGAAGATAAGGTCATAATATTTGGATATTAGTATGTTCTTGTCAGCCTCAATTGTAATGCACATAATACTATAACCTTGAAGAAGAATAATAAAAGAGCCACAAAATCCATATCATTTTGGATGTAGCCTAGGGGGGTGAAACATGATAAATTTTTGTCTTTATGTGGAATGATTTTCTTATTTCTTGTGATTGTTTAGGTATGATGAATGAATGAATCAACAATAGTAAAATGCAATGCATAATAGAATGACAGGATAATTACTATAGAGTAAAATATAATGAATGTATTTGATGTGTTGATGTAATAGAATAATATATATGATGTATTTTGAGGCAGAAAGAATGTCTCCCATCCCCACATAAGTCTCCCTTCCAATATTGTAGACATCTAGGTTTTGTAGTCAACCATAAGCCATCTCTAGTGAGACTACATTTTTCACTATGTGTGCAGTGTTTCCTTCTGGTCTCTAGAATAGTTGATGGCTTACAATTTTTTTGGAAACCTAAAGTGGAACTCAAGTCAGCATGGGAAATATCCAACAAATGGTTATATTGTTGTCTGAAAGCAAAAAGAATATATTGGAACAGACTTGCTGAGAATAAAAGTTAAGAGAATGAAGTATTAGAAGGGGATTACCAGACCTTGGAATCCAACTAAACAGGATATTGAACAATGGATTATGACAAGAGATATCGAATTCTCACATAAAGATAATAGAAACCCTAAGTATACATTGTGCCAATATTTGGAGAGGTACGTATTTACTGATCTTCATGAGACACTTTTTTGTGAATTTTCACATTTGTTGCAGGAATCGATATTGATATTGAAGGAAACTCACCCAACTAATCGGATAAGACTAGTAGAATGGACTATCGAGAATATTGCGCATCTACAAAATTTCAACAATAAATTCACACACAAAGTCAATTTCTAGCTAGATATCATTATTGCAGGATTCGTTACTAAATTTGAAGTTGATAATGCAAAATCATACATTTTTGCAGAGCATTTAAGTTTTTTAAGTTTCCAAGAGAAAGGTATATTATATCACTCTATACATCAATCAAGATTTTTCTGCATCATAAACGTGTGATGACAATGGATTTTGACAGCTAAATAACTTTGTGTGCATGGGGAGATTGGGGGAAACACTAAGGATGATCTGAGATATGGAGAGGGATATGGATAGAGGTAAGAATAAATAAGTGATGGAACCCATTATGAAGGATGAAGAATGAATCAAGGAAATAATGGACATACAGGGAATGACGAGTAGTGAAAGACCCTACCAATATAATATTAATAGGAAAAACAGAGTAGTGGCCAAGAGGGAACGCTTGGAAAGTTATGAATATGAGGTAGAGGATGTCCAAGATAAATATCATACTAAGGAAATATTGTGTGCCACATATGATAGAAAAATCATAGGTGATGGGTCTGACATAGAAGAAGGAACTCCATTCCAGATCCAAATTAGTGTGGAACCCATGAGCCCATGTGCAACTAAGACATCAAGATATAAGGAATGTTTTAGAAAACTATAAATTACTGGTAGGAGTCCAATAGGTCAAGGGACTAGTTGAAATTCAAGTGGAAGTACGAGTTCAGGTAGTAGTAGTCATTTATCTACACCACACAGAGGAAGTACTACACATTTTAAAATGGTAGGAGAATATCCAACCATTCGGTTACCATAAATTTATGGATAAGGGTGAGAGGAACCATAGAAACATCTATTTATGTTTGAAAATATTTGGGAAGATAAAAAAATTATGGATGAAGACACAAAAGTGTCTCAGGTTGCAATCACATTCACAAATCACGCACTCGACTGGTTTATGATCCTTGTAGTGAACATTCCACAAGAATCACCTAAATCCATCGCATATGCAAGGAAGACACTAGACAATAAGATTCAGCGACCAAATTCAGAAGATCAATATATGAATGATATGATAGAAAACAAATAGAAGCTAAGAGACTCTGCTTGGAAATCGATCATAAGTTCAAGAGATTGAAAGGAAGTTGAAATATCCCATAACAGACATGAAATATATACAACTATTCATAAAATCATTATTGCCCTATTTTAAATATCCTTTGTGACAACAAAAGTTTGAGACATAGGCCAAGGCTCTACAAGAAGCCTTACAATCAAAAGAGAATCAATATAAACATATAGATCCAACTATAGAACATCTAATAGAGGATACCAACAATATGACATTTAAGTTGAGTCATAACAAAGGCAAGGGAAAGAGGGAATATGTTTGTTGTACTTTATGCAGAACAAAAGGACACCACAAAAATGAGTGCCCAACAATTGTGTAGTATTTGGAAGTAGGGTTGTCAAATCCCTTACCCATAGGAGGATTATGGTGTGAAATTTGTAAGACACCTAAACATGATCCCTGTCATTTCCCAATGATGAAAAAATACCAATCAATGCCTAAAAGTACATTATGCAATTTCTACAAGTCTGTAGGACACGAGGATAAGGATTTTAGAACCGTGTAACTTATTAAGGAAGGGACCTCATATGCTTATAGGATGCAAGAAAAACTAATGACAGGTCCAGCTACACAAGAGTATAATAATGTGAAACATTTTGCAGTTCCACCTAAATATAATAAGGTACCATGGTATAATAGACTGTGCACAGACAATGAAGGAAACATAGGAGGAAAAGGAAGAGGTGGATTTGGAAGAGGCAGATGACCAATAACATGCCACAATTTCTATAAACCTCGGCATTATGTAACGTAGTTTCCACAACCATTGGCCGCATGCATGTATTATCATGCAATAGATCATACTATAGAAGAATGTCCTATAATTTTGAAAAAAATAAAGGAAAAAAGGAATCATAATAACCAGAATGTTCAATGGATTGGAAAGGAAACTAGAGATGATGGGAAAAAAATTAATATAGTTCTTCGAGATGGAACGAAAACAGGAGGATATTCAATAGATAAGAATCAAAACCAACACCAATGGGTCAGAAACAATACTACACCTCAAAAACATTTTGATGTGCGCAAGGAAAAGGAAACGTTCAAGTAGGCCAGACAAGAAATTTTGTAGGAGAATACTGCTTCTACCTCAAATTCACAACCAAGTTATGATGTGCTTGTATATTATATGCCTCTTCCATATGATCATACAAGCAGAGATCATCCTTCAAAAAATGCAAGTAATCTAAGAAACTTTCTGGTATCTTGCTTGAATTTATTGAATGATCAAACATCTGGTATCTGGTAGCTTGATTGAAGCTATTGAATGATCACATTTGCATTTGAAAATGAGAATCCAATGATGGATGCAAAAATGAAGTTTATAAACTAAAATATTTTTTAAGAAACTAAAGTTGATATTATAACATATTATCAGAATCACAACTGACATTTAGTTAGAGAGTTGTTACAATGTTACCACATCATAGAATATGACCCAACAAAAGAAAACCCACATGATATTCTAATAACAAAAGTTGAAGGGAAAATATAAGTAGAAGGCCCATAGTTAGATTCAAAAGAATTTTATGCACCACTAAAGATAAAGAAGATAAATATTGGAATAGAAGAAAATCTGAGTATTGGAGATTATTGGAACAAACATGCAGTGGAAATAATAACATAATTAATATGTGAGTATAGTGATCTATTTCCAACAACACTTTCAAAAATGAAAGGGGTGGAAGGATAACTTGGATAAATGAAGATTCCTTTTCGACCAGATGCTAGATCAATAATAGTGGATTGGTCCCGTGGTAGTTTGGAAGAAGAATGGGTGGATAGGGATATGTGTAGACTTGAGGAATTTGAATGATTCATGTCTACATGATCCCTTCCCTACTCCATTTACATAAGAGGTATTGGAAAATGTAGGAGGAAATGAGGCATTCTCATTTACTCATGGATTTTTCAAGGTATCACCATATCATAATAGCACCAGAGGATTGTCATAAGACTACATTTTCAATAGAATGGGGTTCATATCAATACATAGTGATGCCCTTTGGATTGAAAAATTGCCCTCTTATTTTTTCAAGAGTAGTGGTAGATACATTTCAACATTTTATACATAAGTTTTTAGAGTTTTATCTGAATTATTAGAAAATATTTATCCTATTAAGAGATCATGTTGAAGTTTTAAGATTAATGCTAGACAAGTGTAGACAATTTCAAATCTTTTTGGATATTAAGAAATGTATATTCAATGCACCATTTGGAATTTTTCTAGGGAATGTGGTTTGTAAACAGGGTCTATTGGTTTTCCCTGCAAAGATTGTTGTCATTGTTAATTTACCACCACCTAAGTCAGTGCGGCAATTAAGAGCTACACTAGGTAATACAGGCTACTATAGAAAGTTCATAAAGAGATATGCACAGATTACTGTTCCAATGAAGAAAATGTTAAAGAAGGATACGAAGTTTCAATGAAATGATGAGTGCCATTCGATTTTGGACATATAAAAGGAGAAAATGGTGGCATCACCAATTCTGGTGTTTCTAGATTGGTCAAAAGAGTTCCATGTTCATGTTAATTCCTCTTCAATATCACTTGGAGAAGTATTATCACAACCAGGAGAAGGTGACATAGATCACCCAATAGAATTTGTAAGTAGGAAACTCTCAGAGTCGAAACAAAATTATAATACAACAAAGAGAAGGTTTGGCTATGGTGTATGCATTATAAAAGTTTAGAAATTATTTATTAGGCCAACACTTTAAAATTTTCATAGATCACTCTTCTCTCAAATACCCGGTCAAAAATCTAGTGTTGGGGGGGAGAATATGTATATGGTTTTTGTTATTTTAAGAGTTTGATTTTGAAGTAGTTGTGAAACCTGGAAGATTGAATGCAAGGCCAAATCATATGTCTAGGATAACTAATGGAGAGGAACAAAGAAACTTGGAGGATAATTTATTGGTACACAACTCTTTTCACTACATATTGGTGATGAATATTGTTATTATATCATTGAATTTTTGAGTACATGATTTGCTCCAAAGGAATACAAAAATGCGTAGAAGAAGAAGTTAGTGGTTAGAGCTGCAAATTACAAACTTATTGTAGTACATTTATATAAATTGGGTGTAGATAATATTATAAGGAGATGTGTCATGTAACATGAACATCCTATCAACTTAACAAAATCACATGAAGGAATAGTTGGAGGACATTATGCAGGAAAATCCATTGTGAAGAAGATACTACACGTAGGACTATGGTGGCCAATAGTTTCTAAATATGAAAAGGAGTATTTCCAGACTTGTGATGTCTGTCAGAGGGTAGGAAATCCATCAAGGAGGGATGAGATTCCCCTAAAACCTCAAGTAGCTCTTAAAGTGTTTGAAAAATGGAAAATATATTTTGTAGGACCGATCAACCCACAAACTAGAAGATCAGGAGCAAGGTACATCATTACAGTGAGAAAATATTTAACCAGATGGGTTGAAGCAACAACAGTAAAATATTGCAGTGCAAAAACTACAACACACTTCCCATTTGAACAAGAAATTACAATATTTTAATACCATCCTTGATATAATGGAACAATGGAAGCATTTAATAAAATATTGGAGAATTCCCTAACTAAAATTTACATTGTAAACATGGATGATTGGGATCTAAATATACCAACAGTATTATGGGCATATAGAATGACATGCAAGAAAATTATAGGGGAGACACCTTTCAAATTTGTGTATGTTCAAGAAGCGTTAGTTACTTTAGAATATTTTATACTTTGCCTGTGTATTGCATCCATTACAAACATGACATAAAGAGGCAGATCCCAAGAAATATTGTCTCAACTCATGGAACTAGAAGAAGATAGGATTATGGTTGGTTTCCATTATGAACTACATAAATAAAAAGACAAAGAATGGCATGATAGACAAATTAAAAATAAAAACTTTAATGAAGGAGATATAGTTCTTCTCTATGACAACAAATACTTACAATACCCATAGAAATTTAAGATGCATTGGCTAGGGCCATACAAGATAAAATATGTTACAGATGGAGGTGATGTATAGTTGTAGGATCTATATGGCATATATATTCAAGGATTATTTAATGGTAGTCGACTAAAACTATATAGGGATAGTTGACCAAATAAACCTTAGTAGTTGCATCACGAAAAATTACAATTGTACATAGTGTATATAGTAGAATATGAAAAAGAAAGGAAAAATTGGAAAAGTAAGAAAATTACAAAAATATGAAATAGATGGATGAGTGTTAAACCATCTAGTTAGAGTATAGAAAATGATATAGACAGTAAGTGTTATGAAATAACATGAATACAAAGTGCACCAGAGATATGTTACCAGGAAGAAAAAGAAGCACGTCAATACAAAAAAATGATCCAAAAAAGGAAAAAACGATGACTGAAAAATTGTGGCGCAATAGAGAATTTATGACATGACCTATAAAAGAATAAAACATGAATGAGAAGACTTATTTTTACTTTGTGAAAATGAGAGATAAGGAAGAAAATTTAGTGTGAGCAGGTGATTTTGATGTGTCTACTGATGATTCAGAACAACCCCTTTCATAATTTAACAAAATGGCACCACCAAAGCTAGGAGATCCCAACTGGGTCACAATAAAAACACAAAGTTATGTGAGGACTGCACAGGACACAACAACCAACAAAGTAAATGTAATACATCTAGAAGGAGTGGTGGATATGGATGCCATTCCCTCCCCAATCATTGAACCAGTTAGTCCCACAATTGTAGAAGATAAGTAACATCAAATTCCAATGAGAAAAGAAAGGGATATCGACCCACGGAGTGAAACAAAAATCCTAGCACAAAAAAAAAAAATGTGCAACAAAATGGGTTAGGAGCAGAAAAACCTTAGGAACAACTAAACGAGGAAGATCTTGAGAAGACAAAATTTGATGAAGGGAAACAACCTACAACAAATCCAATGTAGCAGTTGCAGGAACAAGTATAGGTTGAAGATATCACATACCAGTAGAACTCAGACACTGAACAATATGAGGAAGAGAACCAGGTGGGTATGGTAGGTCCATCAGTATGGAAGGAAAATAATAGGGAAAACCTGTCACACGAAGAACACCAAGCAAGCAAACAGAACTAACATTGTCACAGCCACAGATACATGAAGGTGTTAAGGTACTTTATGACATGTTAGAATGTGTGAATAAGATGAAATATGTTGAACATTATGCTACATATATGGGGAAGTTTCCTAAGTTCATGTTGCAAATCTACATGGAAAGTAAAGGACCAGTTCCATCAGGAGATCCCATTTTGGTGCCAAAATAATGGATTATATGGATATATAACACAATAATTATGAACTTGTTGGAGATTCCTTACTTTGTAAGAGAAAAGGATGTGAATGCATGTGTCAAACAACTACTGAAATTGGTACATGGAGGACTATTATGGATGGATAGGAATGTATCCATAGATGATGAATTAATTATAGAAATTATAGGATTACCAATAGATGGATAAAAGCCAGAGGAATACATGGATTAAAAAACTAAAGAAAAATCCATGGAAGATGAAATAAAGAAGAAATATGGGACTAACAAAGGATCCAGGGGAATTATTATTAGACAGATAAATGAACCAGCAACTAAGTTTGTAAAAAGCATGATGGCATGTAAATGTTTTAGAAAATGTCACAAGGAGGAATCCTTTATAGGTGTAATAGCAACAGTTGTGCAATGCGCAAAGGGGAGTCTACTTAGCTAGGTTCCATATCTACTAAAATTGTTTATTGAAGATTACAAGGATGCCCATGATCTAGGTTCAAAATTTTATTATTCATGGACAATCATATTAATAACACTGGTTGGATGGGGATATCCAAAATATAGTAGATTTTACTAGAGTCTAGGGAAATTCCACGCAACAAAATATACATCATTATGGCATACTTAAAATCCAAAGAAAAGGAAGGTGAATTCTAGCATTTTCTCCATGCTCTATTATGGGATGCAGGAGAAGATGGAAAACACATGGAGAATACCATCGGAAGTTGTGAAAGAGAGTTAAGGAATAGAAAACATTCAAGATTCAAGGCATAACATGTGGATATAGGCTAAGAGGGATCCTAAGAAGAAATTTCTACACTTAAGATACCATGTCACAAGAGAAGAGGTGCAGTGGGATATGAAGGATTGTCTTGAAGAATGGAAGGTTCTAGTGATCTCAAAGAAAGTACCAAAATCTAAACAAAAAATAGAGTTTGGTCTTTCACGATAATCAACCATCCCAATAGAAAATACAAGGAAAGCGACAAATTGTGCAAAATAAACAAAGGGTAGCACAAAAATTGAAAATCCAAGGTAGAAAAACATTATTGTTGTTGGATGTATGGGCTCACCCAGGTTCTACCCTAGTTTTCCAATAAAACCCTAGTAGCCATCAGCCCCTATGGTAAAACAAAAGGAAACTCTATGCATAGAATGGACAATCCAGTCTCACCTAATATGGATTATGGGTTATTGCATGAAGAAAGTGTCTGCAATCATGGAAGGGATGGAACTTGTGGGAATTTTAGGCATATTAGAATTCTTCTAATAAAAAATTCATTCTACCATACCATCAGTCATTAGATTTATTATTTTACTTATTCAATAACACTCATTCTGTAGAAAACATCATACTATTATATTGTGCACTGTAAACAAATCTCACTAAATTTATGGATTCATTCAAAAAAAAATAATAACAAAGAAGCACATAAGATAATCACACACAGAGATAACATTTTTACCATGGATAATCCCCCCGGGCTACATCCACAAAGATCTTGTGTTTATTATTAATATTCATCAAAATTGGGAGGTGCATGCATAACATCAAACGTTTTTCATACTCTATGAGCTTGATTAGTGTCACGCCAAGATCCACATGTTGCGACCGGACCCTCAGATACAATCCATACATCTCAACACTGAATCCATATGACCTCCATAGCTCAACAAAACTATTATTGCGACTCAAAGTTCAAAATTGTTCTCAAAAGGACCTCTCAATATACTCAAAAATGTCGATCCCCCTATCTACCTCATACATCATATTTATACAAAAAAATGGGTAAAAACCCTTTAAATTGACTACCAAAACCCTAAATATAAGTGGACTCAACTTGTCTACATTCTAACTTCCTTTGCACTCTAATCCACATTTATGTCGGGTTGATTTTCCTTTATTTTTGATGTGCTGCTTCCTTTGCCTTCTTGTGTGTTTCTTTGTTGGTGCATTTCTTATATGTCATCCTCGTTTACTACACTCTTTCCTTAGAATTTGATCCAAAAATAGCTTGCTCCAATAGGCCCCAACACTAACCCATGGCTCATCCTAAGCCACTCAGGCAGTATGTGCCTCCTACACTGATTTCTCCAATTTTTGGAAACTTCCTGACATTTCTCCAGCACACATTTTCACCTGTGCTCCCTTCTCTGCAAAAAAATATTCATTCTATGCTATGATATACTCCCTCATCATCTCTTCAGCCTCCAACTTAAGAGTTTCCATCTGGCCCTTGGTTGCATTCATTTATGTTAATATCTTCTTTACGTGTTCCTGTAGTGGCTCCAGTTGAGCCTCCCTCATCTTCTTCTATGTCTACACAATTTTCAACTTTTCTTGTAAATTTTTGAGCTCTTGCATGCTCCTAATCCTCTCCTAAATGTTCATATCCTTTGTCTTCTTATTCAACTCCTATGAGGATGATTTGATACTTTCCTTCTTTTGTTCTAGTGCCTACAACTTTTCATTTTCTTGCAAACTTGTCCAAAGTTGTACACTTTTCTCATATAAGTATGCAATATTCTTAACACTCTATGCCATTTCATTTATGTACCCTATACCCTCCTACTCTCTTTGATCCCACCTATGGTGGTTTTCTTGGGTTCAACTATTCCATCATCTCTGTTATATGGCTCCTGTAATCTTCCAATGCCTGCACGATCTTCCCAATTTTCTCCTTGGTCTGTAAGTGTGTCCCTTATTATGCATTGTCTGGATTTGACTTAAAGACTTCTTCAATGCACTCCTCTATCTAGATAATGAACTTCTTTACCTGGTCCTTCTCAGCATATATTTCCCTGATATTTATGTTCAATGTGTTATTGATATCATTATCTATTTGTAACTCCATTACATCTGTGCCTTCTATAGATTGGACTTCTTGTGCGACACTAACTTGCAATTTGTACAATGCTTTTGTGGGGATATTGAAAAAATCCAAGTGAAAATGATCTATCTCCATTAGTTTTTTATGTGTTCCCTCCTCTTCTAACTACATCATATCCCAAGTGATACGAAAAATATCACTCCCTGATGCTATGATCTGTAATGTTTCTTGCATTGGCACTACCTTTTCCTGAACAATATGTTGGTGAAGTTTCACCAACATTTGCTTCATTTATAATAATCTCTTTATTATTTCCTCTTTTTTCTTCACCATTTTGTCCCATGACTCTACTACGTGGTCTTGTAATTTTTCTTCCACCATCTCTGCATCATCTTATGTTACAATAAATTTTGGGACATCTTTATGCACCTTCATATTTTCCGTCTATCCTCCTTCCTGTGATAGAGCTCTCTTATATGGTAGAGTCTCTATCTGTGTTGAATTTGTAGGTATCTCTATATCTGTGATGTATCCTCCTATGTCAGAAATGTCATTTCCTTTTGTGTTCTTTCATTAGTTTTATTCTTTGATTGTTCTCTTTGGTTGGTGGCTTTGGTGAAAATTTTATCCTATGCAGGTGGCTTTGGAATGTCTTTCTATTGTATTGGATTTCTTACTATCACAGCTCCTAAACTATCCTTTGTGCACTTTGCAACTTTCCTGGTATATTTTGTCGAAAACCTGGTTTTTTGTCATGTCCCAGCTTCTACTAGTTGCTTCCCTTTATGTCCCTTATCTGATGTCAATTTTACTTTCCACTCATTTGGATAGTCCTTCACAGACCATTGAAATTACTCTCCAGTGACACAGTACCTTATATTCAACCATTTCTTCTTTGGATCCCTTTTGTCCTGTATTCATACATTGTGGCTTGAGACCTAAAAATAGCCTATCTTCTTGTGTTCCTCTACCACTTCTCGTGGGATTATCCATGTCTCTTCCACCCTTTCGTGTATCTCCTCCAAGTAAATATAAAATATGCTCGAGTTATCCTTCCTTTATTTTGTGGTTGAGGTGTGCCATAGTGCTACATACTCTAATAGGCAACACTTTCCTATCCTTCAAAAAAAAATGTTAAATTTGGGGTGCCTCCATCCTACGAGTGTTATGGTTATGATCAACCATGAGTAATGAAACTCTATGCCCAAGTCTTTTTCATATTTGCAATCATTCAGAAATAATTTCACTACATATGGAATAAAGCTAAGTAGAGTCCCCTTCACAAAGTACGTGACTACTACGATCACCCCTATTGGATCCTTCTCCTTACAAATTTTTTTTAGAAACATACATTCCACTAGCTTCATTTCCAACCTTTTCCAAGGTTCATTGATCCCATTAATCACAATTCCCCTAGACCCTCTCACTATGCCATATGTTTTCTTCATTTCCTCTGCCATGGTCTTCTTCTTAGTTTTATCATCCATATATTATTCAAGTTTCTAACTGCTAGTGGGAAGACCTGTGATCTTCCTAATTAGGTCTACGTCAATGAATATGGACCTGTCTAACCATAAAATACCTCCATGTACTAACTCCAATAATTTTTTGATGCAATTATCCATGTCCTTGCCACATCCAAAATGAGGGATATGTACTAAGTCCATTATCCCTGTGTTGTATAAACCTATTATCCATTACTTTGGTTCAAGTATTGGTACTCATCTCACACTGATCCCTTTTGTTTCCATGTATACGTGCGGATCCAATTCTTGAAATTTTTCTTTATATGTTACGTCATGGCCTGAATACCTTATTTTTTCTACACATCCTACAATATTAGGTAGAATTGTCACTCCTTCTAGAATGCATGGTAATGTTATCATGACTTCTAGTTCTTTATACTGTGATATATGCACCGATTGTTTCCCGTTTCCATTTCTCATTGTAGTGGATGGCCCTACTTCTTGACATGCATCTGAATCTGGATCACCTATAAAATATTCTAGTTGCACATGTTCCCCTTTTTTGGGTGTTGGTTTTGTAACTAGTTCATGTATTGGTTTGACCTATGCCGTAGGAGCGTTAGAATTTATTCTTCTGTGATCCTCCCCATTTTTCTGTTGTGACGCTCCTAGACCCAACTATGAGTAATGGGGTTTTTTTCTTCCATATTTGAATCCATATTCATCTTCTCTGGCTCATGTTCTTAGAATGATGTTGGGCTAACTAGTTCCAGTGACAAAATCATGTCCACATCCATGACACCTGCCTGTACACTAGTGTTTTCCACTTCTAGTTCTTGTGTATTTGATGATATTGTATTGATGTGGGTCTTCCTTGAGATTTGGTCGAGTGATCCAACCCTTGGTGGCACCATACTATAATTTATTAACTCTGGTGTTCTAAATCAATGCTAAAACCTTCAGGAATAATTGGTCGCATTGTGTGTTTTCTCGACTTCTTCTCCTTAGCTCTTGTTCGCTAAAAGTCA
>ML802489.1:0-23017 GCA_009831015.1 Picea engelmannii
CAAGCCTAGGGGAAGGTTCTAACAACCATGCATAACTTCTAAAATTTGTAAAACGAAACAAAAATATCATGAGAAATAATTAACATAAAACAAAAATATCATGAGAAATAATTAACATAAACTATAATATATTATAAAAATATTAAAAAGATAGACAAAAATCATTAACCCTAAACAAGTGAAGAGGGAGGAAATCAAATGTATTCAAAATGAGAATGATTAGATCTGCTTTACATTAAAAGGACTCATTCTCTGCCCCTCTTGCACAAAGATTATTCAACAACTCCTCCACCTTCCTTTACCTACAATACCTCTCAATTTTAAAAAACGCACACCATATAATTAAGAAGTAGAAAATGAGATAGAATAAGCCATACATACCTTCTCCTTAGCCTTTTCCTGCACACAATGTGCCGATGAAATCTGCATCAGCTAGGATATTTGGGGCTGCCTTGATTTCCCCACCCACTGAACCAATAAAAACAAAACCAACAACTCTTAAGATAAATCTTGAAAACCATTAAAAACAGACTATAATATATTATAAAAATATTGAAGAGAGATCAATTGTATTTGAAATAGGTTTACACTAAAAGAGTACACATTCTCTGCCCCTCTCTCACAAAATTATTCAACAACTCCACCACCTTTCTTTACCTACAATACCTCTAAATTTTAAAAAACACACACTATATAATTAAGTTGAGATAAACTAAATAGTTGAAAACAAGATAGACTAAACCATACATACCAATGTGCCTATGAAATCAGCATCAGCTCGGTTGTTTGGGAGTGCCTGATCTTTTCCTGCACCCAATGTGCAGGTGAAATCTGCATCAGCTAGGCTGCTTGGGGCTGCATTGATTTCCCCACCCACTAAACCCGAAAAAACAAAATAAAAAAATCTTATGAAAAATCTTACGATGACAGCGAAATTCTCATGAAGAACATTAAAAACAGACTGCAATATATTATAAAAATATTGAAGAGAAATCAAATGTATTTGAGATAGGTCTTACACTTAAAGAGGACTCATTCTCTGCCCTTTGGCACAAAGATTATTCAACAACTCCTCTATTTTCCTTTACCTACAATACCTCTAAATTTTAAAAAACACACTATATAATTAAGTAGTAGAAAATGAGAAAGACTAAATAGTAGAAAATGAGATAGTCTAAACCATACATACCAATGTGCATGTGAAATCTGCATCAGCTAAACTAAGTTGTTTGGCACTTTCTTAATTTCTCCACCCACTAAACCAAAAAAACAAAAAAATCTTATGATAAATCTTTAAAGACAACAAAATTCTCATGAAAAACATTAAAAACAAACTGTAATATATTATAAAAATATTGAAGAGAGATCCATTGTACTTGATGTGAAAATGACCACACAAGCTTTGCACCAAAATATGACTCGGTCTCTGCCCTTTTTACACATATATTTAACAACTCCTCCACCTTCATTTATCTGCATTGCCTAAGAATGCACATTATATAATTATGCAGCGGGTTTTTATGAGAGATACTTAAAAGACAGCAAAATTTTCATGCTAAATATTAAACATACACTGTGATATATTAAAAATATATATTAAAAAGAGATAAAAAATAAACCCTAAATATAGGTAACAGGGAGGAAATCAAATGTACAAATTGATTTAGTTTACCTATAAGCAACCTCAACGTACCACGATAGTATGGGTGCGGAGCATGGATCGGAGTATGGATGGTTTTAATTGGTGCTTAAGGTCCCGATCTGTATCTCTAAATGGGCAACCGTGGCTGACTGCTTTTGCCTCTGCCTCTTATGCTCCAGGTGGATCAACTGCAATTTAAGGAACTACAGGCTTGAGAGCTGGAACAGGATCTCGACCTGGAATTACTGAAGCTTATAGAGAAACTCAAGAAACCGCATTCACCTCTACTCCTGGCTTGGCTTCTCTTTTCTTTGCGATATATTAAAAAGAGATAAAAAAATAAACCCTAAATATAGGTAACAGGGAGGAAATCAAATGTACATTAAATGTACTTGCAATGAGGATGATTACATAGGTTTTGCCCCAATAGCCGATTCATCCTCTGCCTCTTCCACACACGCAGATATTCAATAACTCATTCACCTTCCTTTCTCTAGAATTTAAAAGCCCACATAATATATCCATGTAACAAACCGAAAACGAGTTAGCATCAAATCATGCAGCTTACCTTCTTATCCTGCGACTGCACCTGTTCGAATCTTCTTGCGCATCTTCATTAGCTTCGCTGCTTGGGCTTGCCTTAATTTCCAAGGCATTAAACCCAACAGAAAAAAAAAACTGTGCGAATCTTCTTGCGAATCTTCAGCTTCACTGCTTGGGCATCTTCACTGTGCGAATCTTCTTGCAAATTTTCATCAGCTTCACTGCTTGGGCGCATCTTCACTGTGCGAATTTTCACCAGCTTCGCTGCTCGGGCTTGCTTTAATTTCCAACCCATAAACCCAGAAGAAGAAAAAAAAAAAAAAGCAAGCCCAGGTGGAATGAACATATAAGAAAGCACACAGAAAAATATAAGATACCAGAACGCATGGCCATGCTGAAAATGTAAAGAACAATAACAACAGGCAACAGAAACACATAGGCCGATGGCAAGTAGCAACAACAAAAGAGAAACCAATAGGAAAAACAACACGTAATCAAGCTCTGCCCTGCCTCCATGCCAGACCAAGGACACGACCACATCACATCACATCAACGCTCCGTCCAACCTGACATCGAGGTCTTTCCAGCGCTCCGTCCAACCTGACATCGATGGCAATTACTAAATGCTCCTCTCTCGCCCAACCCTCCGTCCAAGCTCGTGTCGATGACAAATGAACGAAGAAGAGTCGGGCGACTTTATATGCCTGTTTCTTTTTTCATTTTTATTATATGTTTTCGTGATTTTATGGTTTTTTTGAAAAGATCCGTTTCAATACAACCCATCTTCCAGATTCAAATTTGAATAAACATACGACCGACCCATCTTCCACTTAGGGCATGTGTAAGATAAATTATTACGCCAAAATAAAGATTAAAAAACACATATATTTTAATAATGGATTTCCGTAGAATTAAATCGTGGTTTAAATTCAATAATGATTTCTTCATTGCTGAGGATTCCTGGGTTTTTGACTAGATCAAACGCTTCAAAAAAATTATAGAACGGATTATAAAATTTGTTTAAATCCATTTTGAATCACTTTTATATAACTACATTTAAACAATTTTATAAATAGTATTAAATTTATTTTATAATTTTTACAAATAGTATTAAATTTATTTCATAATTTTTAAAATGTAAATTTATTTAGGAAATATGTAAAATTCAAATTATATGAAAATAAAAGTAAGGTTGTTAAACTTTATTTTAGTTTGTTAGAATTTTATGTTATAAAAATTTAAAGTTCTTATTGATTTGGAATTTATTTTTTGATCATCTGGATCCATTAGTTCTGGTAATGTTTGGAATTCCTATCTGATTTTTATAAGATTTGTGGCTGAATAGTGAAAATAAGGTCCATTTGCCATAAGATTAATTTACTCCTACAAATATTTAGGCAAGCCATAAATACTAGACTTGTCATAAATGTTTACCTTAAAACCTTGATGTTACCTCAAGGTTGTTAGGAAAGCATTTATGGCAAGTCTCTTTGGAGGTTAAAGCTTATCTAGAAGCTTGTATATTTGTCATTAACTATACTAGGAAATGGATTACAACAAAAAATATTAACAAAATTAACCAAGATGTTCAATAATGGGACAAAAACTACCTTAAAAGTCATTAAGCTTGTGCATGCTCTAAGTATGGAGAGAGGATGAAGACATCTCTTGTGCATATTAAAAAACGAGGTTATTACCACCTTGACTCCTCCCTTACCAGTGCAACAATAATAGTTGTTGAAAATAAGAAATAAAAAAATATGTATAAGCATTGTTCTCGTTTCTTTAGATGACATGCTAGGGTAGTGTTTGCTTTTATGGTCATTGATATGTGCAGCATATTCACTTGAAAAAATAAGCTAGGGTATCGTAGAATCTCTTATGACTAAGTTGTTGAGTAATATAAAGAAGTCAAAGTTCCAACTATATATATAAAAAGAGAGAGAGAATTTTTTATCGATTGAATTATAGTCTCATAGTTGGAATGTGACACCACCATGCAAACAACCCAAGTTCAAACCATGATAGGTGTCGAGTCAAACATTGAACCCAGGGTAAATATGTTAATAATGGTGATACACAATAGTATATATGTAACCAGTAATGTATTACCTCTTAAATCAAATTAAAATATCTTATTAAATAGTTATCCTTGTAAATATAGATTGTAGATACAAAATTTTGATATTTAACTTGTCATTAAATTTGTGTATATTTAAGATCACTTAAAGAGAATTATTATTGAAGAAAAAAACATTTAAAAGATGATAAATGATAAAAAAAAAATTGAAATCTATGTCAAAGTAAAAGATGATAAATGATAAAAAAAAAAATTGAAATCTATATCAAAGTAACTTAACTTGAAAAATTCCGAGATACTCAAAATAAAAATAGCTTATAAATGTTCATTATATCTTTTAATTAAAAACATAAACCTTGCAAATAAAACAAATTATATCATCTTAATAAAAAAAAATGATATAACTATTTAATAAGGATATAAATAATGAAATTATATATATAGTGATAAAAATAAAATAAAAAATTAATGTGATATAAAAAAAAAATGATATAACTATTTAATAAAAATTAAAATTAAAATTAAAAAGTTGTATTATATATAATAAATAATAAAAATTGATGTGATAAGTCTATCTAGTTGTTATGCATCATCACTTCCATTGAATGGAAGTTTAGAGACCCAAGCTCTTGTAAGGGGAGAGTTTGCCAAAATGTGAGGTAATATTAAAGTCTAATTATAAGAAATGAGAAATTAATAAAAAAAAATATCTAGTTTAATTGGATTTATGTTGTATTTTTAAATTATATTTTTAATTAAGGTTATAATATAGTTTTAATATTAGTGGTTGCTGATAATTTTGAATATGAAAATAATTTGAGAAATTTCAATTAACATGTCAAAGTAATTTGAGAAATTTCAATTAACATTAAGATACTCAAAATAAAAATAACTTATAAATATTCAATTAATAACATAAATCTTACAAATAAAATAAGTTATATCCTCTTAGTAATGAAAAAAAAATGATATAACTCTTTAATAAAGATATAAATAAAAATTAAAAAATTGTATCTACATTAATCATATATATAATTAATAAATAGTGATAAAAATAAAGAAAATTAATGTAATAAGTTCATTTTGTTGTTAATAGTTATTCATCATCACTTCCATTGAATGAAAATTTAGCAACCCAAGCTCTTATAAGGGGAGCAACTTCCTAAAATATGAGGCAATATTAAAGTGTAATTCTAAGAAATGAGAAATTAATAAAAAAAATATCCAACGTAACCTTTAAAATATGAGGCAACATTAAAGTGTAATTCTAAGAAATGAGAAATTAATAAAAAAAATATCCAACATAACCTTTAATTATGATGGATTTATGTTGTATTTTAAATTATATTTTTAATTAGGGTTATAATATAGTTTTATAAAATATGTTTTAATATTAGTTGTTGATAATAATATTGAATAAATGTAAAATAAAGAAAGTTTTAAAAGTGGCATTGTAAATTCATGCTTCATGTTTTCATTTAATAACTATGAATAATGTGAATGATTGTTAATTTAAATTTGAGCGTGAATGTAGTTTAATGAAAGTTTTGCAAGTGGTATTGTAAATTTATACATTTGCATTTTTGCAGTCTCTACGGAGGAATTGTTCATTGTTTTAAATACTTTTCAAAAGGATAAAAGTCTCGGCCCAGATGTGTGGACTGCTAAATTTTATTTGGACTTCTTCAAGTTGATTGGGGAAGATTTATTAAGGGTAGTTGAAGAGGTTAGACTATTAGGGAAGGTTCCTTGGAGCATCAACTCCACCTTTATAGCCCTTATCCCCAATTTTGATTATCCGAATAACGTCGATGGTTCTTGGCCAATATCATTACATCATTGTGTGTACAAAATTATTTCTAAGATTATTATTATTAGACTTAAGCTCAT
This sequence comes from Picea engelmannii, assembly GCA_009831015.1. Lineage (NCBI taxonomy): Eukaryota > Viridiplantae > Streptophyta > Pinopsida > Pinales > Pinaceae > Picea > Picea engelmannii. Next base: position 6,156 of record ML802489.1, read on the forward strand.
TCTCTCTAGGTTTATCTCCCCTTGGCATTTTGGGTTTCTTGAGGGGAGGTAGATTCATGAAGCCATAGTCTCTGCTCACGAGGGTCTCCACACTATCAAGCTCTCTTAGACTCCTACTGTAGTTACCAAGTTGGACTTGTCCAAAGCTTATGATAGGGTCTCTTAGTTGTATCTTCGGTTTATGTTGATTCATTTAGGGCTCTCTCTTCCTTTGGTAAAATAGATTATGGGGTGCGTTAGAAAAAAAGGATCGAGGAGCAATAAAATAAAAAGAAATGCAGAAATAAAACACATAAGATACACAATACAATAGAGACACAAATATATGTGGTTCACCCAGTGTGGGCTACCTCCACCAGAGAAATTGTTAGGTCCTTCCTTTATTATTATCCAACAAATGAAGGGATACAACCTACAACACACCCGTTGTAACTTCTTATTATTTCTCTCATAATACAATATTCACACATGTACATAGTCGTAATACAATTCCCTCATAAAAGAGGGTTGCCTTCTAGGGCAAAAAACCCTAACATAACTTCTACCGTCAGATCTGTGACCTTATAATGAATGGTCCAGATTGACTACGAAATTACAATATTTTACAACGCAATTTTTCCCAATATTTTGCTTCGGGGGCACTGTCCCTGGATCCTCCGCCAGGGGAGAGGCTACAAAAATTGTCATCCCCCCCCCGGACCCCCCCTGGCAACAGTTGTGGGGGGGGAAGCCCCCCCCCCCACACACACACACCCGTTAGGGAATGGGGTCCAAGTACGGCTGAAACAAACCTCTGAAACAAGAAGATAATCAGGCTCCACAACCAACAATCTCCCACTTGGAGACTAATCACAACAACTCCATTGTTGTTGTACCTGCTAGACTATGGTCCACCTTGGACCTGGAAAATTTCTCATCTTCACCTTCATGCTTGAAGGCCAACTGAAATTGAGCAGGAACTCAGTTTCTCCTTGGCTACTCCCTTTGTTAACATGTCTGCAGAATTCTAGCTAGTATGTATCTTTTACAACTTCAAATGTCCATCTTCCAAGACGGATTGTATGAAATGGTACCTGAGCTATATATGCTTAGTGTTTGAATGGAAGGCTCAGTTCTTTGCAAGATGAATGGCACTCTCACTATCACAGTACAACCTATTATTCTCATGCTTCTTTCCCAATTCCTCCATAAACCTGTGTAAACAAAATCATTTCTTTACTAGCCTTTGTAGTAGCAACATACTCAGCTTCTGTTGTTGAAAGTGCAAAAACCTTTTATAGTTTTGAAATCTAACTTATTGTTGTTCCACCTACAGTAAAAACATACCATGTGGTGCTCCTTCTGCTATCTTTATCACCTGCCATATATGAATCAACATGTACCTATAGAACATTGTTTGAACCTCCAAAACATCATGCATGAGTAGCAGTGCCTCTCAAATACATGAGAATCCACTTTAATACCTCTCAATGTTCTTTACCTGGATTGCTCATATACATTCTCACAACTCCCACTGCATGCGCAATATCTAGTCTTGTGCAAACCATCACATACATCAAGCTGCCAATTGTTGATGAATAAGGGACCTTGGACATGTATTCTATTTCCTCTTGTGTCTTGGGACACATTTCCTTAGTTAATTTGAAATGGTTTGCCAAAGGTGTACTAATTGGTTTTGCATTCTACATACTAAACCTCTCTAAAAACTTCTCTATGTACTCACCCTAAGACAATGTCAATTTGTGATTTTTCTTGTCTCTTTTTATTCTCATACCAAGGATTTTCTTTTCAGCACCCAAATCCTTCATCGCATATGAATTAGCTAATTTCTTCTTAAGCACATTTATATCCAGCATATTAGACCCGCAACAAGCATGTCATCTACATACAATAGCAAGATAATATAGCTTTCGTTTTCTAGCCTTTTAAAATAAACACAATGATCAGAATGGCATCTACTATAACCTTGTTCTATCATAAACCCATCAAACTTCAAATACCATTGCCTTGGATCTTGCTTTAGGCCATACAAGCTCTTCTTCAACCTGCATACCAAATTCTCCTTTCCTTTGATCTCATTCCCTTGTGGCTGCTGCATATAAATCTCTTCCTCCAAATCCCCATGGAGAAAAGTTGCTTTTACATCTAATTGTTCAAGATGCAAATCTTCTACTGCAACAAGACTTAAAATAGTCCTAATTGAAGTCATTTTAACAACAACATAAATTATTTCATCAAAATATATACCTTTCTTTTGTGCAAACCCCTTTACAACAAGTCTAGCCTTGTACCCTTTTTTCCTCCATCTTCTTCCTTCAACCTATAAACCCATTTATTTTGAAATGCTCTTTTTCCTGTAGGCAACTGAACCAAGTCCCAAGTCTGGTTATTTACTAAGGAATCCATTTCCTCTTTCATTTCTTGCTCCCACTTCTTTTTAGTGTCTACTTGCAATGCCTCATCATAACATTATAGTTCACCAGAATCAGTCAACAGTAAATAATACAATGAAGGAGAGTATTGTTTAGGGAGTATAATAACAAAAATTGCCATCCCCCCCCTGTACCCCCCTGACAACAGTTGTGGGGGGGGGGAGCCCCCCCACACCCCCTGTTAGGGAATGGGGTCCAAGTACGGCTGAAATAAACCTTCGAAATAAGAAGATAATCAGGCTCCACAACCAACAATCTCCCACTTGGAGATTAATCACAACAACTCCACTATTGTTGTACCTGTTAAACTATGATCCACCTTGGACCTGGAAAATTTCTCAACTTCACCTTCATTCTTGAAGGCCAACTGAAACTGAGTAGGAACTCAGTTTCTCCTTGGTTACTCCCTTTGTTAACATGTCTGCAGGATTCTAGCTAGTATGTAGCTTTTCCAACTTCAAATGTCCATCTTTCAAGACGGATTGTATGAAATGGTACCTGAGCTATATATGCTTAGTCTTTGAATGGAAGGCTCAGTTCTTTGCAAGATGAATGACACTCTCACTATCACAGTACAGTCTGATATTCTCCTGCTTCTTTCCCAATTCCTCCATAAAACTCTGTAACCAAATCATTTCTTTACTAGCCTCTGTAGCAGCAACATACTCTGCTTCTAATGTTGAAAGTGCAAAACCTTTTATAGTTTTGAAATCCAACTTATTGTTGTTCCACCTACAGAAAAAACATACCATGTGGTGTTCCTTCTGTTATCTTTATCACCTGCCATATATGAATCAACATATCCCTATAGAAAAGTGTTTGAACCTCCAAAACATCATGCATGAGTAGCAGTACCTCTCAAATACCTGAGAATCCACTTTACTGCCTCTAAATGTTCTTTACCTAGATTGCTCATATACCTGCTCACAACTCCCACTGCATGCGCAATATCTAGTCTTGTGCAAACCATCACATACATCAAGCTGTCAATTGTTGATGAATAAGGGACCCTGTACATATATTCTATTTCCTCTTGTGTCTTGGGACACATTTCCTTAGTTAATTTGAAATGGTTTTCCAAAGGTGTATTAATTGGTTTTGCATTCTGCATTCTAAACCTCTCTAAAAACTTCTCTATGTACTCACCCTGAGACAATGTCAATTTGTGATTTTCCTGTCTCTTTTTATTCTCATATCAAGGATTTTCTTTTTAGCACCCAAATCCTTCATTACAAATGAATTAGCTAATTTCTTCTTGAGCACATCTATATCCTGCATATTAGACCCTACAACAAGGCTTAAAATAGTCCTAATTGAAGTCATTTTAACAACAACAGAAATTATTTCATCAAAATATATACCTTTCTTTTGTGCAAACTCCTTTACAACAAGTCTAGCCTTGTACCGTTTTTTCCTCCATCTTCTTCCTTCAACCTGTAAACCCATTTATTTGCAATGCTCTTTTTCCTGCAGGCAACTGAACCAATTCCCAATTCTGGTTATTTACCAAGAAATCCATTTCCTCTTTCATTCCTTGCTCCCACTTCTTTTTAGTGTCTACCTGCATTGCCTCATCATAACATTCTGGTTCACCAGAATCAATCAACCATAAATAATACAATGAAGGAGAGTATCGTTCAAGGGGTCTACTTAACCTGATAGATCTTCTTACAACATTTGTAGGAGTTTGAGGTATGTGTTGTTCATGTTGTTGTACATTTTTATTTTCTGGTACCTTTGGAATTTATTTTTGAGTGATCTCATCAAGCACTCTGTATTTTGGTTTTTCTTTTTCTTGTTTATTTCCCTGCAATTGATCTTTGTACACGACCTTCCCATTGAATATGACATCTCTACTCCTAATGATTTTGTGATTTTCATAATCCCATAAGTGATAACCAAAATCATTAACACCATATCCAATAAAGCTACACTTCTTGAATTTTGCCTCAAGTTTTGTTCTATTTTCTTTATCAATATGGACAAATGCTTCACAACCGAAAGTCTTCAAAAATGAATAGATTACCTTTTTACCTGTCCATGCCTCCTTTGGAATGCCACCATCCAAAGATATTGAATGTCCTTTTTTTATCAACTAAACAAAAATATCTATAGCATCTGCCCAAAACTGTAAGGGCAACCCTGCATGCAATCTCATACTTCATACATGCTCCATGATTGTCATGTTCATCCTTTTCATGGCAACACGCCATTTTCTTGTGGTGTTCCTGGAACTGTTTTCTCTCTACAAATCCCATGGTATGAACAATAATCATCAAAATCCTTGCTGCAATATTCACCTCCATTGTCTGATCTGAGACACTTCAACCTTTTTCCCATCTCATTCTAAACCAAAGCTTTCCATTTCTTAAAAGTTTAAAAAACATCAGATTTTTGTTGAATGCAATAAACCCAAGTTTTTCTAGTTGCATCAAAAATAAAAGTAACATAATAATGAGAGCCACCAAAAGATGATACCTAAGTTGGTCCCCATACATCTGTATGCACAAGCTCTAACCTTTCACTCTTCTTTTATTTTTCGACTCTGGGAAATCTAATTGTCTTATGTTTTCCATTAACACAATGCTCACAGAAATCCAAATCAATTTGTTTAATATCTGGCAACAAATTTCTTTTGTGAAGTATCTGCATCCCCTTCTCACTCATGTGTCCAAGCCTATGATGCCACAGTGTTGTATCCACTCTTGTAGAAGCTAAAGAGATAGAAGAATCAGTATTACCAGTACATAAATACAATGTACCCACCTTCTCTCCTTTTGCTATCACCAATGATCCTTTGGTGACCTTCCATGTTTTATATGTAAATACAGATATACATCCTTCACTTGCCAACTGCCATATTGAAATTAGATTTTTACTTAGATGTAGTACGTGTCTTACTTCTTTCAATAACCATTGGTTTCCATTCTTTTGCTTTATTTGTACATTACCCATTCCAACAATTTTTCATGGTGCATCATCACCCAAATGAACATGTCCAAAATCACCTTGAACATAATCTGGAAAACGTTTCCTATGGGGTGTGGAATGAAATGAAGCCCCTGAATCTACTACCCAAGACTCATAAATATTATCTATAGAAATAATCAAAGCATATTGTAACACATCACCTGTTACATTTGCTTCTTTATTTTTCTCTTGTTGTCCATCTATTTGTTTCTTTGGAGCTCTATAGTGTTTCTTTAGATGTCTTTCTTCCCACAATTCCAACGCTCTATCTTTCCCAGTCTGGATTTGGATTTGCCCTTCCTATAATTCCCACGGTTCCATGAGCCCTTTCCTCTATCCTTTTGTCTTCCTCTGCTCTCCACAGTCAACGCATTACTTGATGTCTCATCTGTGCTTTTTGTCGCATTTCCTCGCTAAGGATAACACCAACAACATCATCAAATTTTAGAGTGTTCGAACCAGAGACAAAGTTACTTATAGCCATGACCAAGCCATTCCAACTTTCTGGCAATGAGCATAAGATTACAAGAGCCCTGACCTCATCACCAAAGTCCACTTTTACATAACTTAGCTTATTAGTAACAATATTAAATTCATTTAAATGATCTGCAACATACCCGCCTTTTGACATCTTCATATTAAATAATCTCTTCATTAGAAATACCTTATTGGACGTTGAGGGTTTTTCATATAGTTTAGCCAATGCATCCATCAGCTCCTTCGTTGTCTTTTATTTTGAAACATTGAAAGCCATTGATGCTGCCAGGCTCAGTCGTATTATTCCTAGTGCCTTTCTGTCAAGAACCTCCCATTCTTTGTCCTTCATGGTCATCGACTTATTTGTTATTCCACCCAATGGTAGGAATAGATCCTTCTGATATAAATAATATTCCATCTGCATCTTCCATAACTGGTATTTTTTTTTCATTAAATTTCTCAACTCTAAACTTTCCATCTTCCGCCATTTCTCCTACTCAAACCAGGAACCCTCTTTTGATGTGACATACCTTTCGATCTGATACCAGTTGTGGGAGAAATAGGGTCGTAGAGAAATAAAATAAAACAAAAATGCAGAAATAAAACACAGAAGACACATAATACAATAGAGACATGAATATACATGGTTCACTCAGTGTGGGCTACATCCACCAGAGAAATTGTTAGGTCCTTCCTTTATTATTATCCAACAAATGAAGGGATACAACCTACAACACACCCGTTGTAACTTCTTCTTATTTCTCTCACAAACTCCTCTCTCATAATACAATATTCACACACATACACAGTCGTAATACAATTCCTTCATAAAAGAGGGTTGCCTTCTAGGGAAAAAAATCCTAACATAACTTCTACCATCAGATGTACGACCTTATAATGAACGGTCTGGATTGACTACAAAATTACAATATTTTACAAGGCAATTTTTCCCAATATTTTGCTTCGAGGGCGCTGCACCTGAATCCCCCGCCAGGGGAGCTAAATTTTTTTCGCATCCCCCTGGTGATAGTTGTGGGGGGGGAAGCACCCCCAACACCCCCCCGTTAGGGAATGGGATCCAAGTACAGCTGAAACAAACCTCTGAATCAAGAAGATAATCAGGCTCCACAACCAACTGAGTGTGTGTCTTCTACTCTCTTTGTTGTGTTGATCAATGGGTCTACTTCTTCTTTATTTAAGCAATTCGTATTTATGAGGGAATAAAATGAAACACAAAAGTATGAAAGAAAAACAAAGATACGGTAATACTCAATTTTGATTAATGAATGAAATATGCAAAAACTGTAAAAATGTAGAGTGAAATGAACTCACTAGAATGGTGGCATCTTATCTCCGAGAAAAGATATGATGGATACGCGCATTCACAATAAGTGATTACAGTGAGGCCTTAAGGCCTTTTAACATAAAACATCGATGAGAAAACCCTAACCCCAAAAGATGAAACGCCAAGAGGTTTGTGGGCCCGGATGTGGTTAGTTGATACATAAACGTATTGGGGGCATAACGTTTGCATACGATCTACGTTTGGGGTGCTTGGTAGCCCATTGGAAAGGTCTAACCAAGAATTACACATTATGATCGGCCCAGTACATGTATTTGGCTATTTACTGGGCACTGTCATGCCAAAAAAAATCGTTTAGGGCCTCAAAACGATCGTGGAAGTTTAGGACCCCCCCATAAATGTAGAAAATTGCTAAGATGGAAACTATGTTTTGAGTCGGTGGAATATGTGGGTGGCCACCGATGTCCACTTGGATTAGTCCTCCCCTCTTAGAAAGCAATGGTCTCCATTGCGTTCAGTGCCCACATCAAATGGGGAAACTTATGATGAACCTGACGCTTGGTGAGCCACTTACCTTGGTGCAGTAGTTGTCTTGCTTTGACGACCCAATAGAGATGGATCTTTTATTGGTGACTTCCCTTAACCTTTGTGTCCATGATCCCATCAATGGTTTCTTGTTCCATGCAGTAAAGGTTCATCTCTTTAGGTGTCAGCTACTCTGCCACCTCTGATGTGTCCAATAGTGGTGGAAAATATGGTCGAAGGAGGTCCACATTAAATATTTGGTGTAAGCCAAGGAAGTGGGGAATACTTAAATTAAAATCATTGTCGCCCATATCCTTGGTGATGGTGTAAGGACCATAGTGAAGTGGATGCAGCTTCTGATGTAGTCTTGTAAGGTTGTTATGACCCAAAGGGGGAATATATAAGGTTAAATGTATATGATATGACACGAAGGGGGGAATATATGGGGCCAAATGTACATGTAATGTGTAAATATATATGTAACAAGGTTGGCCTAATAATAAAGGGGCCTCATGTTCAAGTGTGAATAAGTATATATAGAGGTCATGTATTCATTATTGTAGACATGTGAATGGTGATGTATAAATGTAATTGGTTATTTGGAGGATGTTCTCCTACTATTTAAGGATTTATTATGTAACTTATCTATCTTGGAGTTGTGCTCCACCCTCACATTTTGTACATGGTGTGCACTTTTGTTCTGTTGTGATATTTGTAAGCATTTGGATCATTACATTTGGTATCAGAGAACTGATCCCAGGGTTTTTCTTCCTCAAGCAAGTCATCTTGAAATTTTTCTTATAACGTTTTTTTGGGGCCACTTCAAAAATAAAAACTTGGAGGTTGTTTAGAAGACATGTCAGAGTACCTATGGTACGAATTTCAGCTTCTGGGCCGTGTGGAAGATAGGGTTTTTTACTAGTCCTATAACTAGTCTCAAACATGTGTTATGAGTAAAACTTTCATAACTTCTTCATATAGGATCCAAATTCAGTGAGACCAGTTGCATTGGAAAGAGGAAATTCCATAGTAGTTTGGGTATGAATTTCATAATCTAGTATTTAATATTAGATGCACGAAAATTTGTACAAGTTCTCTCTCCCAGAAAGTCCAAAACTCGACAAAGTTTGGGAAAGTTACCCTAACTTTCACTTGGCACATTCAATTTAGTTCAGACATGTGGAATTGTAGAGAAGACATTTCATGGTACTACAGGTCAAAATTTGAAACTCATAGGGGCTGAAATTTCAGAAATACATTAGAAGAAAGGTCGACCAGGAGGACAAACTCCAAATCAGGATTTCAAAGGTATGTTTACTTAAAACTATCATAACTTTTGATTGGGATGTTAGATTGAGCTGATTCAAAATCCATTGGAAAGAGAAAACATAGAATATCATATTGGAACAAGGATTATAACTATTTGAGATCATTATTACTAGTATATTAAGGTTGTAAATTGAGGTTTGGGTTAGATCTCAATTAAGAATCAATGGAAATACCTTACTTTACTGTAAATGAAGATGAAGATGAAATAAATCATATGGAATGGTTGAAGATAGTAAATAAATATGGCATAAATGATGTAATGGAAAAAAGTTATTTGTTTGGTGAAGCTTGTAAATGGTGGAAGAGTATTGATCATGATACTAGACTCAACATCACATGGGGAAATTGTGAAGAACTCTTCTCAAATAAATGGATTAGGGATACAAAAAGGAAGGAGATGTATAAAATTCAAGAGGAGTTAAAGTAGTCGAAAGAAAATGTCTCCAAATTGCAAAAGGATAATGAGAAGCTAGGAAAATATATTACAAAGAAAAATGATCACTTCCTCAACATGCAATCCCTTAATGAATCACTCATTAAGGAGGTTAATAACATAAAGCTAGAAAATAGTAGCAAAGCAAAATGGAAAAGGGATAATTCAAGGGAAGAATTGAAGAAGAAAGATGAAGAGATATGTAGATTATGAAACCATAATAAAAAAAAATTAGAAGAGGTTAAGAGATTGAAAGAAGAAAAGAAGAATTATCAAATCAAGAAGAAACAAGGATTTTGGATGGAAAATTTACCAAAACACTTGAAGAGGAAATTTGCAAGAAGGTTAAGGAATCCCTAAATATTGATAAGTAAAATTAGAAATTCAATTCATAATTGAAGAAGGATATCAAAATTTGGTAAATGGGGTGACATTGCAGCTTCAAAAGGAGAAAGAAGATAAGATTCAAGAAGGTCACCAGAAGATACTTGAAGAAGTTGAACTTCATCAAGAGGATGTACATACCAAATATGATGTCATCATCTCCAAGGCTAGAGTAATCAAAGACCAGACAAAGTGGATAGAGGATTATATTGTCTCTGGAAAGAAGATAGATGGTAAGGGTGTGCAGAGTGAAGAAAAAATGTCAAATGTGAAACCATATCGACACCCTCATTATCAGGAAAGATTTCAAGGAAGACAAGAACATCAATATCATCGTTATCAAGGAAGTGTTAAGGTTTGGTACCTTGGTAAGTAGTCCCTTAGTGCTATTGATGTGCCTAACACCAAAGGGGGAAAGTACCCCTCCCTTACTTAACTTTATGTTATAAAGTGAACATGACTTTATGGGCTCATTCAATGCTAAAGTGACTTAGGGAACTTAAGTAAAAGGGGAGATTTAATTTCCACCCTTGATCTTAGAAAGATAAGATCTAATCTTCACCCTTGATYCCTAGGTCAAGATAATGAGGAGGCTAAAGAAAAATATGAGGGAAGAGGGGGCACATTGATCTCTTGCATGAGAAGAGTAGAGGAAGAGGAGAAGGAGTTTGGAGGAGAAGAAGAAGGAGGGCGCACTTTGAGAAGAAGGGCACACTTGTTGAGACAAGACGCACTTGGGTTGAGCGCACTGGTTGGGGAAGAAGGGAACGATTTCTAAGATAGGAACAACATGAACGGATTCCAAGGGTTGGGCGCACTTGTTTTTGAAGAAGGGAATGATTTACAAGGACCTAGTGGCACAAATTCCAAGGAGTTTGGGATGCTAACTCGAGATGTGTTGGTTTATAATATCTGTTGTAATTTTTCCATTATAAGCTCCACGATAAATTTCTCTTCACTGGTTTTCCCCTTGGGGATTTTTCTAGGGTCATGTTGACCAAAAATACATGTGTTAAATATTGTGGTTTGCATATTTTATTATCAGCATTTAAGTGGTAAATATCATAGGTGTGTTTCTAGTTTTTAATGATTGTGGAAAGAGTAATTTGTGACAACAAACATTTGTTAATATAACCTTGAAACATGAGCATTAAAATGAGCTTGAAATCAGTTCTAGTGGTGGCCATAAAACATTCCTAAACAAACATGTTCTTAACAACCAATAGAATCTCAGAAGGCAACCTTTAAATAGTGGTAAATTAGACCTATGTTGACTGCCTTAAGAGCCTTGAAATTCTCCATGGTATCAGAGCCTAAGGGCATAAGAGAGTTGGTATAAATTGCAAACAATGGACATAATTTTAACTCACCTTGACAACATTTTTATTTGGTCATTTTACATTAGTGGGTAGCCATGTCAATTGGAGGTTTGAGGGTGGAGGATATGCTAGCAAGAGCTGGTAATTGGTCTCCCTGGAAGGCTAGTATAGTTTGATTTTGGAGGAGGGTGAGCTATAAGACATTGTGGAGAGTCATGTGGTTCCTCCTACAGATGTAGTGCTCTTGGCAGAGTTTAGGAAGAGAAACATCAAGGCCAAGAGGACTATCCTAGATGAATTCAAAGACCATATAATTCCTCATATGTCTAGTAAGGACTTTACATTTCAAATGTGGCAGTCCTTGTGTATCCTTTACCAAAGCCCAAACCAAAACCAGAAGATGGTGCTCCAAGAGAAATTGAGGGGCACTAAGATGACTAAGACCGATATGGTGACCTCATTCCTCGTGAGGTTTTCACAGATACATGATGAGTTGGTAGTTATGGGGGAGGTAGTGGATCCAGTAGAGTTGGCGAGGAAAACCTTAAATGGCTTCTCCAAACCACGAGAGACCTTTGTACGAGGCATTGTAGCTAAAGAACATATTCCTAGTTAGGAGAGGTTATGGGATGACTTTGTACAGGAGGAGGTTAGGATTAGCTTAGGATCTACTAGTCGACAACGTGGTGGGAATGAAAATGAGGATATTTCTCTTTCTATAAAGGGCAAGAAGAAGATCAAGAAGGGTCTCAAGGGTGGGGCCAAGCAACAGTAGAAGGGAGGTGAGCAACGGAGGTATATGAGCAAAGTTAAATTCTTTGCATGTAACAATACAGAGAACTATGCTAGAAAATGTCCCAAGATGATGAAGAAGAAGGAGGGTGGTACAACAACATTAGTTGAGGAGGATGAGTTCGCCTCTCAATTTGAGACAGAGATTTCCTTGATTGTCAGTCTGTCTACATTTGAGACACCATCTAGTGTATGGTACATGGACAATGGAGGATTCAATCATATGTTTGTTGTTAGAGAGCACTTTACTGATCTTATAGAGTTAGGGGTCAATTTGGAGATAGTGCTTGGGAATTACACCATAGTCAAGTTGGTTGGTCGCAACACAATTTCCTTTTGAGAGGGAGTTGAGGCCACTCATGGTGTTTAGGGACGTCTTGTATGCCCCTGTGCTAAAGAAGAACCTGATATCAATTTCCACCATTTAGGATAGGGGATTTGAGGTGTCTTTCTGAGGTTATTAGGTCCTCATTCACCCTAAGGGGTCCAATATCGCATCATCTAGAGTGATTGGGACTTGTGATGGGAAACTATACAGACTTATATTTCATCCATTACATGCTTTGGCTAGTAGCAACAACAATAGTCAGTTGTGTGAGTTGTGGCATAGGAGGATGGCTCACTTGCATCATGGATCTCTAAGGGTGTTGAGGGAGATTATGACAGGATTTCCATAGTTCAACACCAAGCATTAAGAGGTTTGCATGGGGTGTGCTCTTGGGAAGTACACCAAGAATGAATTCCCGAGCAGTGATTATAGATCAGTTGGGATACTTGATTTGGTACACTATGATATGTGTCAGACCATGTCATCAATTTCCTTGGGTGGATGTGAGTAATGTGTGACATTCATTGATTACCACTCCAGGAAGACCTGGATCTACTTGTCAAAGACCAATAATGAGGTATTCAAGAGGTTTCAAGAGTTTAAGGCTCTTATGGAGAACCAAACATAGAGAAAGATCAAGGTCTTGAGGTTAGACAATGGGGGCGAGTATACCTCCATTGAGTTTGGATATTTCTGCACCCAAAAGGGTATCATGAGACAATTGATTGTTACTTACAAACCCTGGCATAATAGGGTTGTTGAGAGGGAGAATAGGGCTATTGTTGGTGCAACGAGATCTATGTTGCATGATCAGGGGTTACCATTTTTCTTATGGGTTGAGGCTTGCAATACTGCAATGTATCTACAGAACAAGAGTCCACGTAGAGATATGGGGAGCAAGACTCTTGAGGAGACCTTCACTAGGAGGAGGCCAAATGTTGGACACCTTCACATATTTGGGTGTCTGACTTTCTCTCATCTCCCTTATGAGAAGAGGACAAAGTTGGATCCCAAAATAGAGAAAGGGATCCTAGTTGGATACAACTAGGTCTCTAAGGCATTTCATATCTACATAACAAAACTAAGGAGAGTTGTTGCGAGGAGAGATGTTAGATTCAAGGAGAATGGAGCCTTCCAGAGATCTTCCGAATTGGGAGACAAAGTTGAGGAGGTCCCAGAGATGTAGGATGATACATCACGAGGGACACAACCTTAGGTTTCTAGTACATTGAGTTCAAGGGTAACTGGTCCACCCAGTACAACTACAATATCACATGTGTATGGTACACAGACAAAAAGTGCACGTGCTTCAGGATCTCAAACTTCTATGGTGAGATCTATGGACAAGACTGAGGGGCACGAGGGTATTGCTCCACAGGAGGTTACTTCAGGGAAGAAGAAACTGAGATGGTTTCAGAAGACCTTGAAGGAGGCCAAGGAGTATTTTGGGTGAGCCCCATAAGTTGACGAGAGAGAGCAGAGCACTAGAGAGGTTTGGTTCCTACTTGGCCATGGTCACTAGCATCATAGATTCTGAGCCCACTAATTTTGAGCAGGCAACAAAGTAATAGGTTTGGAGAGATGCCATGCAGGAAGAGTATGATTCCATTATGCAGAATGATGTGTGGGAGGTGGTGCCTAGACTAGAGGGGAAGTCAGTGGTGAATTCCAGGTGGTTGTACAATATTAAGTATGCTACATATGGAAACATTGAGAAACATAAGGCTCTATTTATGGCGAGAGGATTCTCTTAGGTTGAGGGGATTGATTATGATGAGACATTTTCACCATGTTAGCACAAGAAGTCACCTCTGGATTGCAGCATAGGTAAGCCCAATACCCATTAGTTTGTATGTCACAATGGTTAAATTTAAAGGTGGTCTAATGGATGCAGACTCAAGATTATATTGCTCTAAACTCATAAAACTGGGCGAACATGCATAGGTAGATGAGGTCTAGATCTGACTTCAGTCAGTAAGTTGAGTGAGGGTGAGTAGGATGAAGAACTTAAGGAGAAAATTTAGAGGTTTTCTATGGACATCTGGTCTTCTAGCAGCCTAAGGAAGAAAATCTCAAAAAACAAGATCTTCTTGGATTCATAGCTTCAAGAAACTAAAAATGTTATAACAACACTGCAATCAAACATCCATTACAACACAATCACAACAATCCATGTGAATCCTTCAATCATGGACATTCAGTATCAGATGCAAGATAAGATAGAGGAAGAAAGATGACTTAGATTAAACAAGAAGTCTCAAGTAACCATACATAACCAGAGAACCAAAGGCTTTACTAAAGCTTTACAATCCGAGAGCTTTTCTCTCCCATCGACCCTTTAACAACATATCAAAACTGAGTCTTTATACTCAATGCAACTTGCTCCCTTTAGAAACACACATTGGACATTGCATTCAATGCTTGGCGTCTGCATCTTCTTCTGTCAGGCTACACTTGCACTCTTCTGTCAGATGCAAGATCAGATCGATATGGGCTTCACAAGAAAATCCATGATAGGGAAATTTTGGCTGACGGTCTGCCCTACACGGATAGATTTTCCATGCTTTCTATTTATGTAGTGAAACGAGGTTTCAACCACCTTCTCCATTTTCATTAACTACTTTTATTGGGATCAAGACGAAGCCTAACACCCATGAATGCTCCAGGCAAGCTCACAACTCCCTTGAGTCAACTATGGCACCTTGAAGCCACACAGATCCTTCTTTGTGACCAAGATGGGTGCTTCGATCCTTTCCGCGGCTCCATTATCTTGTCCCACGTGACTGTGGGTCATGACCTGGGGCTTATCCATATGAAATCTCGGGATTTCTCATTTTGGGAGTTTTCACTCCATGCAATTTCAGAAATCCCGATGCGCGATCTTGCGAAATAGCTTATCCAGATCGACGATCAACCTCGCTTTGAATTTGATGGCCAGGATCTTTTCCTTGAGCAACTTTAGTTTCCCATCTCTTAATCAGGCGCTTACCTTTGTTTTAGCCCCTCCTTACATATGACCCTGGGTCATGACCGTGAGCCTAGCTCCCAGGCGCATCGCGATTTCACGATTCGTAAACTCGTGTTGTGTTCTATGTTCATACCTTCGAGTCATGAAATCGCGATGCTCAGATCCTATGCCCCGTGTCCTTTTGAAATGGATGACCCAAATCATATCGTGAGTCCTTAAGATTCTGCCTTTTGATCGCTCCATCTTGCGAGTCAGCGAAATGTTGATCCCGCGCCATGCGTCCTTCCGAATCAATGGTTATGATGGCTTTGCAATTTCGTACCTCTGATTGGCGCTATACTTCATGCAACTATATGGTCCCGTTCACCCAATGGTCGTCGATTTGATCTGCTCGAAGGATCTTTGTCGTTGAAAGATGATCTCGCCCGCTCACTTGGTTTGAGTTGATATCAAACTATTTCAAGTGTTGCGCCTGATTCTCACGAATGCAACCTGTGTGGTTTACTTGAATGACTGGCTGAGGGCTCGAGAAGACAAAATATCAGTGACAAAGATGAAGTAGGGAATTATCGGCCTAAGGGGAAGAACAGGAAGGCTAAGGACTGATACTTCTAAGGAAATTCGAGAAGGAAAATAGGTCAATCAAACAGATGAGGCAAACAGAAGAAAAATTATAAGCCGAGAATAAAAACCTATGATTGGGTCTATAAAAGGAGGAGAGACAAACAAAATTACAGACCTAGGTAGAAACCACAACTCACAAGACCTTGACAAGTTTATGTGCTAACATTTGGCTCCACAGGGGATGGCATGCTCCCTGCGAGCTGTCAAGAACAAGTAGTTTCAGTGCCTTTGCTTTGGGCTATGGAGTCTCCTACTAAAACAAAATAATGTAAAACAAAGATGGTATTTACAATGGTGGGACGCCGATTTCATATTTAAACAAAAAATATTTTCAAGAAGTGCCCATTTACAGGGCCACCAAAGACTTTGTTTCCTTCCAAATCCTACAACTTGTAAGTGTTATTTGGGAATTTCTCAGAGATTTGGAAGGGGCCGATCCAAAGGGGTTCAAATTTTCCATGCTTTCCCTTGTCTTGTCTGGGCATATCCCACTTGAGTACTAAATATCCCAGCTGGAAATCCTCTTTTCTCACCTTTCTGTCAAAGGGTTGCTTGCTCTTTTGTTGACGTGCATGCGCATTGTCTAGAAGCTACTCCCTAGCCTGTTGTACTTCTACCAGTTGACGTGTTCTCCTGATCATGTCATCAAGCTCTTCTTGGCAGTCTTGGAAGAACTTTGCTACCACCAAGGCAAGCTAAGAAGGAAAAACTACTTTAGTTCCATATACAAGCTGGAAAGGGGAGATGCTTAGGGACCTCTTTGTGGTCACCCTGTCAGACCACAGAGAAAACTTGAGCTTTGAGTCCCACACTTTCTTGTTATCTTCTAACAATATTTTAATGATTTTAATGAGGCTTTTGTTAGAAGACTCTGCCAATCCATTGCCCTGGGGGTAGTATGGGGTAGAATGTATCAATTTGATTTCGAACTACTCCCAGAATTTGACCAGTGGTTCAACCTTGAATGATGCCACATTA
>ML802489.1:23067-39246 GCA_009831015.1 Picea engelmannii
ATCCATTGCCCTGGGGGTAGTATGGGGTAGAATGTATCAATTTGATTTCGAACTACTCCCAGAATTTGACCAGTGGTTCAACCTTGAATGATGCCACATTATCAGTGATGATCCTTTTCGGGCAACCAAACCTTGCTATGATGTCTTCAAGAAAACCAATGATTACTTTGTGAGAAGCACTCCTTGTGGGGATAAATTTTATCCATTTGATGAAGTAATCTGTTGCAGTTAAGATCCAACTATGTTGACCATTTGAGGGAGGATGAATCGCCCTGATAAAGTCTAGGCCCCATTGCCAAAAGGGACCTGAAGCTACTATAGGCTTCAAGGGCAGAGACTTGAGTTGTTGCTTCCCAGAGAATTTTTTACATTTGATACAGGCCTTGATTTTTGCACATACATCAGTGAATAGAGTAGTCCAGTAGTACCCAACCCTTAGAATTTTGTAGGCAATGGTTCTCCAGAAATGATGTCCCCCAGACAGGTTGTCATGAAAATCAAATGGAATGTTTTGGGCCTCATGTGGGTCTAAACATCTCAGAAGAACACCTAGAGGGTCTTTCCAATACAAGACCTGGTCAATAAGGCAATATCTAATTGTTTTGAGCTTTAAAGCTCTTGCCTTGCTTTTTCCCATACCATCTAGAGGTCGCATCTCCTTCAGAAAAAAATATAATATCTTTGTACTAGGTGCATCCTATTATTAGAGGGTTGTTCTAAGGACTTTTATCAGATGCTTCAGCCTATTGGTTTCTTAAGCAAGTGTTGATGAAGTTAACCCCCAACGCTTTACAATTAGATTCAGCTAACATCTTGGCTA
This sequence comes from Picea engelmannii, assembly GCA_009831015.1. Classification (NCBI taxonomy): domain Eukaryota; kingdom Viridiplantae; phylum Streptophyta; class Pinopsida; order Pinales; family Pinaceae; genus Picea; species Picea engelmannii. The sequence continues at coordinate 23,888 of ML802489.1, forward strand.
AACCTTGACCTTTGATCAATTTGGTAGGCTTGATCTCTACATCAAATTCAAGGATTTTGGCAATCCATCGGCTCCTCCTCCCATCTATGTCTGGCTGAATGAGAATTTTCTTAACGACAGTTGAAGGGACGTATGCGATGATTTTTTATCGCAGGACATAGACTCTGAAAGATTTGAGAGCTTTAACTAAAGCGTAGGCCTGCTTCTCTATGATGTTGTATTTCACCTCAACATCTCTCAGTGCCCGACTAAAAAAAGAAATGGACTGCTCCAAACCGTCAACATTTTTCTGCAACAGAACAACCACTACAGTGTCAAATGAAGCAAATGAAAAAACGAGGAAATCCTTTGAGTAATCATGACTGATGAGCACAGGTGCTTCAGTCAAGGCCCTTTTTATCTGATCAAAGGAATTTCGAGGCTCGACATTCCATTTGACTTCGTTTCCTTTCCTCAACATGGTTGTTATAAGCTTCGCCATCTCAACAAAGTTGGAAACAAACCTCCTGAGAAAATTAATTTTTCCCTAGAAATATTGAACTTCTTTCTTTGATCTTGTGAGTGACAGGGTTTGGATCACTTCCACCATATTGGGATAAATTCTTACCCCCTTAGCAGATGCTATATGCCCCAGTAATTTTCCCTCCTTCATGGCAAAGAAATATTTCTTAGGGTTTAGGGAAAGACCAAACCTTCTGCATTTCAGAAAGACCTTTCTCAGATGACAATGGTGCTCTTTATTAGATCTGGAAAAGACTGTTATGTCATCGAGATAAATAACCACAAATTTATCTCTTTCTCCAATAAAAGTTATGTCCATGGCTCGCTGAAAGGTTGCTCCTGCGTTCATCAGTCCAAAGGGAATTTTGGCATACATGAATGTGCCCCAAGGAGTGGTGAAGGTTGTCTTTTCTCTGTCTTTAGGCAAGACAAATATCTGATTGTAGCCCGAAAAGCCATCAATCATGGACATCTTGGATGCGCCAGTTACCCTTTGTAATATGTGTTCCATTTTTGGCAAGGGGTAATTGTCTTTCTTTGAGCTCCTGTTCAGGTTTCTGAAATCGACACAGAGTCTGATTTCTCCATTCTTTTTCCTTACCTGGACCAGGTTGGCCACCCTTTTAGAATATCTTAATTGGGCAATGATTTGGGCGTCCAACAACTTTTTTACCTCCCTTTCCATGATAGGCAGCAAGATAGGATTTATTTGTTTTAATTTCTACCTAAATGGTTTGGCCTCCTCTTTCAGTGGAATCTTATGCTCAATAACGTTGATGTCATACGTTTTGAGGTCTTCATAGGTCTAGGCAAACACATCAGCGAATTCCTTTAATAACTCATCATACTCAGGCCTCTGCTCCTTCGACAAGCTGCTTGACAACTTGACAAACTTTGGATCCTCCTCTGTACCAATGTTGCCCTCAGCTACATCTGCATCCTCAGTTGGGCCTTTAGGCTTTACTGCCACATTGTTCCCATCGAACAATCTTTCCAAAGGAACTAGTCCCTTTGGAATGTGATTGCTAGGCAGCTGAACAATATGATGATTAGCAATTTTATTCAAAAATACTTTAGGGGGAGGGTGACCCTCGAAATCATGATTCTGATCAATGTGTAATGCAAAGAACTCATCAACCGACTCAAGAAATCTTCAGATTTCAAGATCATTCTCAAACACCTTCCAATGCTTGATATTATTAGGTACAGAGGGCCTACCTCTAATATCAACATCATACCTGAGCTTAGGTGGCAGTGGGATCTTGAACTAGCTTGCTGAGACAGCCAGAGAATCGGTCATAACATTTTCTTCTATGGGAACAAATGAAATGTTGAAAGCCAAGAAAAAGTTGTCAACCAGACCCCACACTTCATTTCTATAACTTTTGAGCTGAGGGTGTTTGGCCTGATAAGCATTTATGATATGTTGGACAATCAACTCAACATCCCCGAACATTGTTATCTCCTCAATTCCCATATCCTTTGCAGCCCTTAAGCCCATAACAAGAGCTTCATACTCTACCACATTATTAGTAATTTCAAATCCCAATTTGTATGACATAGATATGGTTTCCTGAATAGGGGAAACAAAGACTACTCCAGCACCAACACCTTCTCTAGAAGAGGCTCCGTCGAAGAACATTTTCCACACAGAGGTAATCAGAGGAGGGTCTTCACAGAGAGTAATGGGTTTTCTAATCTAAATGAGAGTTTCAGGGGCATTGGTGAGCTGTAACAAGCTGGATCCAAAATCAGTATCAAGGTCAAAGATAGGGTGATTGGTGGGATCTGCTTCATCACTAATAATGTAGGCCAACTGAGCTTCTTTGTACAGTCTTCTATGCTCCCCTCCGAACACTGGAATGGTAGCATATGTGAGGTCCATCTGTAACGTTCCCCCAAGTCTTTTAATCCAAGATAATGACAAGAGCATACCAAACTTGGGAGGAACATCGACCACCATGATATCCATGACCACACTCTTCATGGGTAGCTGAAACAAGGTCACGACCAGATCTTTGATGACTCCAAGACATTGCACTCTCCTCGAATCAAATGAATATAAATCATGATAGGCTTTTGTGATTTCTAATCCGAGTTCTTCCATGACAGTTTTGGGCATAAGATTATGAGATGCCCCTGAGTCCGTTAGACATTTATGTAACACCTTATCATGTATGTTTAGTGATGTGTAGAAAGGAGGGGATGAATCATCTCTATCTTCTACCATAGGACCTAAGATGACTGCTGGCTTTTCATTTTGGAGATTCACTGAGTCTGTGGAATGGCAGGATGGCTCGGACTGCAACAACTTAGAGAGGGACCTTTTGAAGTCTTCGTTCTTGACTAGCTCTAAAAAGGGTACATGTATTTTGATTTTTTGAATTTCATGCTTAAAGCTAAAGGAGGAAGGGGGCTTCAAAATTTCTCTCACCTCTGGGAAAAGATATTTGGCTATTGGTGGGGGATTCTGGGCTTTCTTATATTTGATGTTGTTTGTTGTGTCTTTAGTAGGCTTCTCTGCTCTAGGAGCTAGATCAGGAATGTCTGACTTCCCTTCTTTCTTCTTAGACCTGAGGTTGTATTTACTTGGTCCATTATTGACCTTTTCCCCTTTACTCAACTCATTTATTTGACTGTTCATGAGGGATTCCTCATATGCAAATTGAGTTAAATGATGAAATGGGGAGGTGTCTCCAATACAATGGATTTCAGGATCAAGCTCAAGCTCTTCTTCCTCCCTCTCCTCATCAGTAACAAGGTTGTTTTGGAGAGGGGTTTGAATTTTTTGATCATTTCTATATCTGTCCCTCTATTCCCTTTGCATAATCTGAGGAGCATTGGTATTCGGCCTCCTGAAGTTGCCTCTATTGTTAATATTTTGAGGATTTTTGTATGTTGGCTTCCCCTCTACTTCCAATCTTTCCATTCTAGTTGAAAGTGATTTTAGTAACGTGGTTACTTCATCCATTTAAGGGGGGGAAATAGAGGAATCAAAAGTGGAGGCTTAAGCTCTTTTCCTTGGTATGTCTCTATCAACCTTATTCTTGAGTTGATTAGCGACCAATACATTAGAATCCACTTCCAGGGCTGCATCTTGCATGTGAGCCAAGGAAGTAGCTCTTCTCTCTCTGAGCAGGAGGCATAAATCGGAGTCAAAAGCACAAGAATAATTGATTTTGGTAGAGGCTTCTGTAAGCTTTATCTCAGTAGGGATTTTATTGTACATTTTATTGAATCTTTTGGAGAAGTGAGAGACAGATTCTCCCTTTTTTCTCTTTAGTGACCCGAACTCTATAATATAGTACATAAAATCTTTTGTATCCCCCCATTGCCTCAAGAAAACATCATCTAGAGCCTCAATCCCAACAATAGATCCATCAATCCCCTAAACCATTTCCTAACCTCACCATCAAGGCTCCGGAGAAAGACTCTCATCTAAACATCTTCACTTTCGATGTTCAGATTGTTTGCATAACTGTAGAAGGAAACAAGGTGTTCTTCAATAGTTATGTCTTCTTCTCTGGTGAATTTAGGCATATACTTTAGATAATCTCCAGCAGGGACATCATTCATTGGTTGAGGTAGGACTAGAGGGGCATATCTTGCAACCACTATGGAATCCATTCTGTTTCTAGGAGGGTTGGCACCTTCCATAGGTATGATAGGCGGAGGATAAATAGGAGGGGAACGGGTTCGAACATGGGATACCATAACTAAGCTTTCAAGAGAAAAAGGAAACAACAGAGGATTTGGAGAAAAGGATAAAGGGCTTGAGGGAGCAAAGGTTTCCCTTTCTGTAAAACCAGTAATTCTAACAGGAGGAGGAGTGCTAAAGCCCAGGGTGGGAAAATCTTCTATGGTCCTAGGTCTAGACCAAGGTACAACTTCAGGGGAGAGAGGAGTGACAAGGTTTTCTCCCTCCAATCTCAGACCGGGAGGGGAAAACTCAACAGGAACACTCCCAAAATTTAAAATTCAGGAAACTCCAATAGATGGTATGATAGGAAAATGAGAAGCAGATATCAAAGTTTCTAAAGGAGGACAGTAAAAATGATCAAAAATACCTGATTCAACAGTAGAAGTACTTTCTCGAAGGGCCTTCCCCTTTCTAACAATTTTTTTCTGGGTCAACTTCAAGTGTAGTTAGAGGCAACTGTGGAGTGGACCTCATGTGTCTGTCTCTACAAGCCACAGTTGAAATAGTGGAGTCGCCAGTGGATTCACATTGATGGAATCACCATAGTAGAGTTGCTAGGTGCACAGTTGCAATCTTTGATGTACTAAGTTCTGATGCACCTATAGAACTAGTAAGCTTTGTCGTTCAATCCCAGGGAAAATATTTAATTTCATCCCCGGCAACGATGCCATAAATGTTAGCACCAAAAGTCACCTCTGGATTGCAGCATAGGTAAGCCCAGTACCCATCACTTTGTATGTCACAATGGTTAAATTTAAAGGTGGTCTAATAGACGCAGACTCGGGATTATATCGCTCTAAACTCATAAAACTGGGCGGACATGCTTAGGTAGATGAGGTCTCGATCTAACTTCAGTCAGTAAGTTGTAGTAAGGGTGAGTAGGATGAAGAACTTAAGGAGAAAATGTAGAGGTCTGATATGGACATCTGGTCTTCCAACAGCCTAAGGAAGAAAAGCTCAGAAAATAAGATCTTCTTGGATTCGTAGCTTCATGAAACTGAAAATGCTATAACAACACTCCAATCAGACATCCATTACAACACAATCACAACAATCCATGTGAATCCTTCAATCATGGACATTCAATATCATATGCAAGATAACATGGAGGAAGAAAGATGACTTAGATTAAAAAAGAAGTATCATGTAACCATACATAACCAGAGAACTAGAGGCTTTACTAAAGCTTTACAATCCAAGAGCTTTGCTCTCCCATTGACCCTTTAACAACATATCAAAATTGAGTCTTTATACTCAATGCAACTTGCTCCCTTCAGAATCACACTTTGGACATTACATTCAAGGCTTGGCGTCTGCATATTCTTCTGCCAGGCTGCACTTGCATTCTTTTGTCAGACGCAAGATCAAATCGGTATGGGCTTGCCAAGAAAATCCATGACAGGGAACTTTTAGCTGACAGTCTACCCTACACGACCAAATTTTCCATGCTTTCTATTTATGTGGTGAAACGAGGTTACAACCACCTTCTCCATTTTCATTAACTGATTTTATTGGGATCAAGGCGAAGCTTGACACCCATGAATGCTCCAGGCAAGCTCACACTTCCTTGAGTCAACTCTAGCACCTTGAAGCCATGCAGATCCTTCTCTGTGACCAAGATGGGTGCTTTGATCCTTTGCACGACTCCATTCCTTTGCCCCACATGACTTCAGGCCCTGACCTGGGGCTTATCGATATGAAATCTCAAGATTTTGTATTTCGGGAGTTTTCACTCCATGCAATTTCATAAATCCTGATGCACGATCTTGTGAAATAGCCTATCCAGATCGACGATCAACCTCGCTTTGAATTTGATGGCCAGGATCATTTCCTCGAACAAATTTAGTCTCCCATCGCTCAATTAGGCACTTACCTTTCTTTTTTCCCCTCCTTACATATGACCCTGGCTTGTGACCGCGAGCCTAGCTCCCAGGCGCGTCACAATTTCATGATTCGTGAACTCGTGTTGCGTTCTATGTTCATACCTTTGAGTCGCGAAATCATGATGCTCGGATCCTACGCAACGTGTCCTTCTGAAATGGATGGCCTAGATCGTATCGCGACTTCGATTCTCACGATTCTTTAAGATTCTGCCTTTTGACCACTCCATCCTGCGGGTCAGCGAAATGTTGATCCTATGCCACACATCCTTTTGGATCAACGATTATGATGGCTTTGCAATTTCAGGCCTCTGACTAGTGCTATACTTCATGCAACTATATGGTCCCGATCACTCGATGGACATCGATCTGATCTGCTCGAAGGATCTCTGTCATTGAAAGTTGATCTCACCCGCTCGCCTGGTTTGAGTTGATATCAAACTGTTTCAAGTGTTGCACCTGATTCTCACGAATGCGACCTGTGTGGTTTACTTGAATGACTAGCTGAGGGCTCGGGAAGACAAAATATCAGTGACAAAGATGAAGTAGGGAATGATCGGCCTAAGGGGGAGAACATGAAGGCTGAGGATTGATACTTCTCAGGCGATCCGACAAGGAAAACAAGTCAATCAAATGGATGAAGGCAAACATAAGAAAAACTATAAGTCGAGAATAAAAACCTATGACCAGGTCTGTAAAAGGAGGAGAGACAAACAAAATTACAGACCTGGGTAGAAACCATAGCTCACAAGAACTTGACAAGTTTATGTGCTAACACACCAGTTGCGAGATATACTTCCATCATAAGTATTATGGCCATTGCAATAGAGATGGGTTGGAAGATCCAATAGATGGATGTGCAAACAACATTTCTAAATGGCCTTATAGAGGAGGAAGCATACATTGAGCAACCATAAGGGTTCGAGGTGTTTGGGAGAGAGTCCCACGTGTGTATTTTGAAAAAAGCACTGTATGTTCTGAAGCAAGCTCCATGAGCTTTGTATTCTTGGATATATTCTTACTTGTTGCAGATGGGATCTGAGAAGAGTGAGGCAGATTTGATTCTATATTACATTATTTTTGGAGAGGATATTCTCATTTTTATTCGATATGTTGATGACTTGTTTATCATAGGAGGGTAGGATCTCATAGTTTATTGCAAGAGGGATCTTGCTTCAGAATTTGAGATGAAGGACATAGGACTGATGCATTATTTGTTTGGGATGGAGGTTTGGCAGTAGGATGGGCACATCTTTTTGGGACAGGGGAAGTATGCAGCAAATATTATGAGAAGATTTCAGATGGAGGATTGTAGACGCATGTAGACACCTATGGTCACCAACTAGAGGAATATTAGTGCTTCTAAGTTCGATTTGGTGGATGCCACAAGATATCGTTAGTTGATTGGTTCAATGATTTATTTGGTCAACACTAGACCAAATATTTGTTTTTTTGTGAACACTCTCAGTCAGTATATGGTGGAGCCTAAGAGAGTGCACTAGATAGAAGCAAAACATGTTTTGAGGTACATAATAGGGTCAATGGAGTATGGTTTGGACTACATTAGAGGTAATGGGGTCAGGTTGATTGGTTATATAGACTTAGATTGGGCAAGATGTGCAGTTGACAGGAATAACACTTCATGGTGTTGTTTCAGGTTGGGATCCACAGTTGTTTCCTGGTTCAGCTGGAAGGATAAGTTAGTGGCATTGAGTTCTACTAAGACAGAGTATATGGCAACTAGTCAAGCCAGTTGTAAGGCTATTTGGCTTCACAAGTTATTGGTTGGTCTATTTGGTCATGAGTTGAGGCCTACAATTACTCATTGTGACAATCAGAGTTGCATCAAGCTCTCTGAGAATCCAATCTTTCATCATAGGTCAAAGCACATACATATCAGATACCACTTCATCCGTGATTAGGTTCAGAGAGTAGAAATTTAGCTCTAGCACATATCTATTGATGAGCAGGTTGCAGACATTCTCATGAAGTCTTTGCCAAGGGGCAAGCATGTCTACTTCAAATACAATATGGGAGTGGTGAAGAACACTTTCCTTTGTAGGAGGGAGTGTTAAGTTTTGGTACTTTGGGAAGTGGTCCCCTAGTATTATTGATGTGACTAACACTAAAGGGGGAAAGTACCCGTCCCTTCCTTAATTGTATGTTATAAAGTGAAAGTGACTTTATGAACTCATTAAATGCTAAAGTGACTTAGGGAATTTAAGTAAAGGGTGAGATTTAATCTTCACCCTTGCTCTTAGAAAGTTAAGATCTAATCTTTCCCTTGATCCCTAGGTCAAGATAATGAGGAGGCTAAAGAAAAAGATAAGGGAAGAGGGGGCACATTGTTCTCTTTCATGAGAAGAGTAGAGGAAGAGGAGAAGGAGTTTGGAGGAGAAGAATAAGAAGGGCACACTTTTAGAAGAAGGGCACACTTGTTGAGACAGGGCACACTTGGGATGAACACACTAGCTGAGGAAGAAGGGAACGATTTCTAAGACATGAACAATAGGCATAGGTTCCAAGGGTTGGACTTACTTGCTGTTGAAGAAGGGCATGATTTTCAAGGACCCGTTGGCACAAATTCCAAGCAGATTGGGTTGTTAACTTGAGATGAGTTGGCTTGTAATCTTTGTTGTAATTTTTCCCTTATAATCTCCATCATAAATTTATCTTCACTAGTTTTCCCCTTGGGTGTTTTTCCAAGGTCATGTTGACAAAAAATACATGTGTTAAATATTTTGGTTTACATATTTTACTATCAACATTTAAGTGGTAAATATCAGAGGTGTGTTTCCAGTTTTTAATGACTATGGAAAGAGTAATTTGTGACAACAAACATTTGTTAATATAACATTGAAACATGAGCATTAAAATGAGCTTGAAATTAGTTCTAATGGTGGCCATAAAACAATAATGAACATACATGTTCTTGACACCCAATAGAACCTCAGAAGGCAGTCTCTAAACAATGGTAAATAATACTTGTGTTGACTGCCTAAAGAGCCTCGAAATTCTTCAGGAAGAAGATGGAATACTCATCAATATTCATGGAATATGGAATCACAAAACCATAGTTCAACAAGATATTATCATAGACCAACATCTAATACAAATTGGATAAGCTTCAACAACAATACATGGAATCAAGGGAAAAAACATTATGCAACAACAAGCCACCAAGGATTATGACTGAAAATAATTGATTTTGGATGGATGAATCATCATCAATGGAAAGAAGAATGTGGGAACATAATAAAATCCTATTACTTGGTTCATACACGTGAAGCCTTTAATTGAAAATCTTTGAAGACAAAGATTTTTGGAGGGTACTATGTTATGACCCAAAGGGGGAATATATAGGGTTAAATGTATATGATATGACCCCAAGGGGGGGCATATATGGGGATAAATGTACATGTAATGTGTAAATGCATATGTAATAAGGTTGTCCTAATGTAAAGGGCCCTCATGTAAAACTGTGAATAGGTATATATAGAGGTCATGTATTCATTATTGTAGACATGTGAATGGTGATGTATAAATGTAATTGGTTATTTGGAGGAGGTTCTCATATTGTTTAAGGAGCTATTGTGTAACTTTTCTATGTGGGAGTTATGTTCCATAGTCGCATTTTGTACATGGTGTGTACTTTTGTTTTGTTATGATATTTGTAAGCATTTGGATCATTACAAAGACACTCTTTCTACAAATGTAGTCAAACCTTGTCTTCTACCTAAAGCTTGTGTGGAACCCAATGTTGATCATGGTGTTGCTTGTACTTAGAATTAGATTTCTGTAGAATATCATGGACCTGTTAGCGGGTGTGTTGAATCCAATCAATGAATTTGGTGTCTTTGTCAGCCTCACATTGAGCATGGGAAGATTCTGCCTATGTGGACGCAAGGGGTAGTGCTACATCAATGGGGCCTAATGGTTGAAACCCCGGGCCCACTTGAGAATGGTTGTGACTGGTCGAGCTACGACATGATTTGTGATAGATTTGTTGAACATAAGGAAGGCTCTCATCCCATGTACATGGATGCTTGGAGTTGTACATGTGTAATATATGCACAATCATCCTATTGACAACCTTTGTATGCCCATCAACTTGAGTGAGGAAGACAATGGATTTGGTGAGATTGGTGTCCAACAGTGACGATATTTTCTGATGTAAACTGCTGACATAGATCTCCCTGATCTAATGGTCATCGTCTGATCTCCAAATCTAATGGTCCTTATTCATTTCAGATTTCCGGGCTCCGGTATTTTCAAATCTCAAACTTTCAGGAGTGTAACCTCCTTGCATCTTTATATTTGAAGTGAATGTTGTTCGTTCGATCAGGATCTTAGATCGACGACTCAATCTTTTTGCGATGCAGCTTTGCTAGCTTATCCTGTCCTTCCACTTGAAATTGATCGGACGATTGACAAAACTTCACATTTCGGGGATTTCAAATCTCAATATTTCAAGAGTGTAAAATCCTCACATCTTTAGACCCGAACTATATGTTGTTCTTAGATCATGTTCTCAGATTGACGTATCGATCTTTTTGCACGCTCGTCCTATTTGGACACTAATCTGACGACCATTGTCGGTCCTCCTCCTGATCTTGCGATGTCTTCTGAATTAGAAGGGTTTTCTAAGTATTCAAAGGTTTCGGCCTCCGAACCTTCTCCTGCCATCGCTACTTTTGTTCTTCCTTGCTTGCCTATTTTCCATCGTTGTTCTTGCCATCAATGACAAGCACACTCCCAACTGTAAACATGCCAACAATCTCCCCCTTCGGAATTGATGGCAACCCTCAAAACTGTTTGTACCTCCAACTCTAGCATCCACACCTTTTCTCCCCTTTTGACATCAATGTCAGTGAAAACATGCTCCCCCTGAGTTGTTGCAGTATTTTAGGAGGTATCAGAATTCAACCAACACATACTCCCCCCTACATAATGGACTCTCTTAAGTTGATAATGGGGTCATGCCCAAATTCTGGCGTAGATACTCAAACTGAGATTGTGCAAGCGGTTTAGTGAAGATATCAACAATCTGATCTTTGGATGGAATATAATGCACATAAACCACAGAGTTGGTTACCTGTTCTCTCAAGAAGTGATACTTGATGGGTATATGCTTGGTCTTGGAGTGAAAGACAAGATTCTTTGACACACTAATTGCACTGGTATTATCACAACGAATGGGGATCGGTGCAATATATTTTACCTCCAAGTCTACAAGTGTCTGAATCATCCACAATACTTGGGTACAGTAAGTGGCAGTTGTAATGTATTTAGCTTCTGTAGTTGATAAGGAAATGGAACCTTGCTTCTTGCTCAACCATGATACAAGGGAATCTCCTAAGAAGAATACACCTCCACTCATTCTTTTCCTTTCATCCACGCAGTTAACCCAATCAACATCTGAATAGACTGATAGTTTAAAATTTTGATTCCTAGGATACCATAGGCCATAGTCCATTGTTACTTTCAAGTATCTGAATATTCTTTTGACAGCTAACAAATGACTCTATTTAGGTGCAATCAGATACCTTCCTACCAGTCCAACAACATGCATTATGTTTGGACGGGATGCTGTGATGTACAATAGGTTGCCTATCATAGACCTATATGAACTCTGATCAACATCAAGTGAGTCATCATTCTTGCTTAACTTACATCCAGTGACCATAGGTGTGCTCATAGGTTTAGAATCTTCCATTCGAAACCTTTTCAACATTTCTCTTAGATATTTTTCTTGAGAAAAAAATATTCCTTCAGACTTCTGAGTAATTTGTAGGCCAAGAAAAAATTACAGTTCCCCTATCATAGACATTTCAAATTCAGACTGCATGATAGAAGAAAATCATTTTACCAGTGAAGCATTATTACTACCGAAGATGATGCCATCTACATAGACCAACACAATGAGCAAATCATTACCCTCTATTTTGATATATAGATTGATGTCAATTGTTCCTCTCTTAAACCCTTTGTCTTGAAGATATGTATCCAGTCTGTGATACCAAGCATGAGGAGCTTGTTTCAACCCGTATAAGGCTTTCTTCGGCTTGTAGACAAAGTCAGGGTTATCTGACTGTTGGAATCCCTCTGGTTGTTCCATATAGACTTCTTCTTTTAGATATCCATTTAGAAAAGCTGACTTGACATCCATTTGATAGACTTTAAACTTCTTATGACAAACATAGGCAAGAAACATTTTAATAGCTTTTAATCTTGCTATGGGTACAAATGTTTCATCAAAGTCCAGTCCTTCTATTTGAGCATATCCTTTGCAGACCAATCTATCTTTATTTCTTACAATATTTCCTTTCTCATTCATCTTATTTTTGTAGACCCATTTTGATCCTATTACATTTTTATCTGCTAGCCTAGAAACGAGTTCCCAAGTGTCATTCTTTTTAATCTGGTCCAGTTCCTCATTCATTGATTTTAACCAATTTACGTCTTTACTGGCCTCATTAAAGTTCTTGGGTTCCATCATGGATATGAAGGCTATATGTGATTGCTCAGTGTTTTTGATTATCCTTCTCTTGGTGTGTACACCTTTGTCTTTTTCACCAATTATCTGACTTGTAGGATGATTCTTTTGAGTAATTCCGGAGGAAGAATTTGATGATGTCTGTTGATTTGAGTTTTCCTGAGTATTTGCATCTTCATTTGACTCAGAGTCTTCTCGTTCTGATTCTTGGACCTGTTCAGCTTCAACTTCATCTATATCCTCTGTTGTTGATTCAGTATTGTTCACCTCTCTTACTGGACTTCCTTCATCAACTTTTATGTCAATGCAGTCAACCAATTAATGCAGCTTCTTATTATAACATCTATATCCTTTGTTGTTTGTAGCACACCCTAATAATATGCCTTCATTAGCCCTGTCATCATCATTGCCAAGGTTCTCATTATTATTTTTTATGTAGCACTTACTCCCAAAGACTTTGAAGTGTTTGATTGAAGTAGGTCTTCCATACCACAGTTCATAAGGTGTCTTGTCACTGTGTGGTCTGGGGTGGGATTTGTTAAGAACATGGACTACTGTGTGTATTGCTTCTAACCAGTAGGTTTGACCAATGTTCTTCTCATTCATCATTGACCTGGCCATTTGCTACATAGTTCTGTTTTGCCTCTCAACTACTCCATTTTGATGTGGAGTTCCTGGGATTGTGTATTCTCTCTTGATCCCATGTTTATCACATAATTCCTTGAAATCACTTGACATAAATTCTCCTCCTATGTCTGACCTTACTACCTTTAACCTATTGCATGTTTGATTCTCAGTTAAGGCTTTAAATATTTTAAATTTCTCAAATGCTTTATCTTTTTCTTTGAGAAAGGAAACCCAAGTAAGTCTGGAGTAATGATCAATGATCAACATGAAGTAGTTTTCTTTCCCTATGCCTTCCTGTCTTGTGGTCCACATAAATCCATATGAACTAATTGAAGTGGTTTTTCTGTTGAAGTGGAGCTCTTGGATTTAAACCGTGTTTTGGTTAGCTTTCCTATTTGGCAGGGTTTACACCCAGAATCTTCTGGCTTTGATATTCTTGGAAGATCTTTTACTGCCTCAAGATTTTTGAGCTTGATTAAGTGGTCAAAGTTTAGATGTCCAAGTATCCTATGCCATAACCAAATTTCATCATGTTTTCTTAGATGACACTCTTCTCTATCTTGTTTCAGCACATATACATTATTATCTGTCCTTATGCCTTTAGCCACCACTTGTCCTGAGTTTACAAACTTTATCTTGCAATCCTTGTAGGTGAACACCACTTCACATCCTCTGTCACACATTTGACTTACACTGAGCAAATTATGTTTCAGCCCATCTACAAGCAGAACATCATGGGACTTTCATTTTCCATTACTTAAACTCACCATCCCTTTACCCTTGATTTTACCTGGAGCATCATTTCCAAAGGTTACGTTTCCTGATTTGCTTTCACTTAGAGATAGAAACTTACCTTTGTCTCTCGTCATATGTTTGGAGCATCCATTGTCAATATACCAGGGGTTCTTTTGTCTTTGAACTGACAACACTAGTCCACACTTGTCATTTTCTTTCTTCTTCCAAACCTTTAGAAGGATTCAAATCTGGTTCATAGTTCCTTAAGCGACAGTCTGCAGCTTTATGTCCATAATTATGGCAAGTGTAACATTCTGGTTCATTGAATAAATGATCATAACGATTGTTATGCTTAACCTGTTTCCTTTTCCTAACCATCACATGATTTGTAGTATGTGATTGTTTGTTACTTTGCTATCTCATTCTTTGATGCGACATATATCTATTCCTTGTGTGTCTTGATTACTCATATCTAAATCTTAAAGAAAAATTTACAGCTTTGTGACCAAAGTTAGAACAAAAAAAAAACAATATCCATATAAAAATCCTTTGTACCTGGAAAATGGTTGTCTTCTTTGAGTAGGTCGATTTCTTCCATGCTGATGTTTTATTTGAGCAGAGGGTGTATTATTTCTCTGTTCTACAGTTTTAGTTCTGGTACCTTTTTCTTTACTCCTACTGGGCGACTGATTATCTCCTTTTGTTTCTGTAGGTTTGTTGTTGTCATTGGTTGTAGATTTGACAAACTTGATGGGTTCTTTGTTGCTTGGCTGACCACTACTTGATCCCTCTTCATAACCCAAACCTGTTTTCAACTTTGGATTCCTTTGCTGATTCAAAATGGTGGCCAATCCTTCTGAGGCTTTGATACTTGACAGATTCTGATGATACAAGGCTTGAAACTTCTCCAACTCTTTCCTAGTTTTCACTACTTCTTCTTCCAGAGCTTCACATCTTGCCTTCTTTTCTAATAACTATTGTTTCAAAATGTCTTTGATTTTCTTTGCCTCTTCTAATTCCACTTTTAGCAGGGAAAAGTCTTCATCAGGTTTTTTACTACCTTTCTTGAACTGTATCAAGAATTGTTTTTTCTTTCTCTTCTTAAGTTTGAGTCTGTCAATCTCTTCTAGAGCACTGATGAGTTCTCCTTCCAGGTCAACCACAACTTCTTCATTGTCAGCATTACTTCCTGTGATTTTATTATCATAATCCTCTTGGGCCATAAGCATAAAGTCATTGACCTTATCTTCACACGAGGAGTCATTATCTGTGTCTTGTGAAGAGTCATCATTGTTTACACATAAACTTTTATTTTTACCAAATCTCTTGGGTTTGAACTTCTTTTCACCTTCAGAATTATGATCATGTTTCTTGTGTGGACATTTAGATGCAAAGTGACCTATCTTTCCATAGTTGAAAC
>ML802489.1:45240-55397 GCA_009831015.1 Picea engelmannii
CTATGTTGGGAACATATCGTGACCGTCGGATTGCCTAACTACAAATGCATACTAATGCATACTAAAGAAACACACTTTTACCTAATGACATATTAGACCAAGTAGATCTTAACTAACTCCTAAGTGTCTAAATATCCTAACATACCTTCTCATTACCTTCATAACTGCTAATGAGTTTCTCCCACATTTCTTTGGCAGATTTGAAGTGCATAACTTTTACAAATTCTACTTCTACAAGCCCACTCAGAATAACATTCATAACCTTAGCGTTGAAGCTAAATTCTAGCTGTTCATCCTTACAAGTTAGTACAACTGGCTTTACATAACCAGTCTCTACCACATCCCAGATATCTGCACCTAAAGCCATTATGTAGGTTCTCAGCCTAACTTTCCAGAAGGCAACGTTTGTTCCATTGAACAGGGGGGCCTTAAGTTCCTTCATGGCTAGTCATGTTTAAGCTCTAGGATCTACCCTTAGATAAAAGGAATCGGCTCTGATACCAATTGTTAGACAACTGAGCAAGGGCGGGGAGTGAATAAGTGGTTACTGTGCTTAAACAATTATACCCATTTAAACTCTTTACAGAAGACTCAATGACAATCACAATAATGTAGCAATAGAATATTCAACATCAATCACACACATGAAATATATAGAGACAAATATTTCCCAAGGAAACCCATAAAGGGAGAAAACCTCTTCTTCTTGATATGATAATTATTTTCTGTACATTATCATTCTTATGAGCACAAACTCATAATGAAGCTACCACCTTTGTTTTGCAAGCTACTACTTGTTGAGAGCACCAACTCTTTGGTTTCTCTAGCACCCACTAGAAGGAAGCACCGACTCCCTGAGTGTTCCAACACCAACTAGATTGAAGCACCAACTTCTAGTCACACAGGCACCAACCTGTATATCAAAGAACCAATGGTCTCCCTTGCACAACCCTGCCACCCTTGTTTCTCTGGCTGCAACCAGATGGAAGCTAAAACTCCCTGTGTTCAAGCACCCACTTGAAACTCATAGGACAACAATCCTCCCTAGCACCTCCCTTCCACTCTAATTAGAAAAACTTCATTACAGAAACTTATTATAGTGATACAGTGTTTATCTATAGCTTACCAGTCTCATCATCATTTTGCTGCACTGTTATGCTCTGCCTGCATCAGTGTCTTCCTTCTTGCATTCTTCTTTGAGCTTTTTGTTCTTTTGCTCTGTCTCTGCACATGCATCTCGACTTCCTCTATCTCTCTCTCAGATATGCATTTCTATTCTATGCGCTATGCCTCTTCTGTGTGTTTCAATTATTGCACACAACATGCTTTTCCTTGCATGAATAATTCACTGCTGAAGCAACCTTCTCCTCTCTATTTCGCGCATATTTATCATACCCAGTCCTTTTCAGATCGTCCATGCAACCCATCATCTTCTTTGGCGGTTACACTAAGTCTGTTCATCATCATTGGCTTATCCTGAGATTCTTTGCTTTCTCTAGCGGTGCGACTCTTCGTCTTCTCTATCACAGTCGAGCTTTATCCTCTTTGTTGTAGTTACAAACATCAACACTTTTCCGTCTGTCAATTTTCTCTATGATCAGTCTTCATTCCACTGAAAGTTACCTCAAATCTCTTCAGATCCTCTGGCGATCACCCTGCATCTCCTCTAGTTCTATGGCCGATTTCATCACTAGGTTCTAGAAATTATAGCCAGTCAATTATGGCTTCTTCGACTTATAACCTCTTCCTTCATGTGACCATCGACGATGACCGTATGCCTAACCAATAGTCATTTCACGATTTCACATTTCAGGTGATCAACTGTGAGTCACCTTGGTTTTACCGATTCACAAAACTCTGAAATGGAGCCTAGCACCACTAGTTCCTTCCCTTCTCTTCCGCTGATGTGACCACTGGCTGTGACCACATGCCTAATCAAAAGGCGCTTCACAATTTTGCATTTCGTGAGTTTTGCTGTGAGTCACTCTGACTCTTCCAACTCTTAATCACGAAATGGAGCCTAACAACTTGCAAGATCCTTCTTTCATGTGACCATCGACGGTGATCACTGGCTACGCCAACAGGTGCTTCGCGATTTCTCACTTCGGGACATTGTGAACTTCGTGAATTCGCTCACCTATCTTCTCCAAATTCCTGATCCCTGAATCGACGAATTCCTTGAAACCAAATCTACGGTCGTCGATTCCCTTGCAATCAACGACTCATATCAACTTCGCGACTTCGCATTTTGGAGATTCTGCAGCAAGTTGTGTCTCCAAACTCCTGATACGTGAAACTCTAAAATGGCTTCATATTAGATCAATGGTCAAGGTATCTCCCTCTGATCGACTACTGCGATTAAATTGCAATCTCTTGCTGTGAGTTGCCTCAAATCTCTCAACTCGTGAAACTCCGAAATGCTTCATATCAGATCAACGATCGATATTTCTCGGTGATCCGACAACTATCCTCCACCTCGGGACTTCAGCCTTCGAGAATTTGGGGGAGTGTTGATGGTAAAACTCCTGAAGCAAAACTCCCGGAGTGACGTAAATCTTGTGTCACTCGATGACGTGTCATGAGCCGAGCCACTGCCACGTGTCACTCGGATTTGTGATTTGCATGTACCCAGAGTTTTGAATAAACTTGAAACTTGTGATTCTTTGATTGAGCCACATGTCCTTACTGATGTGGATCCACCACATGTTCATGCTAACGTGGTCTGCCACATGTCCTCAAGGACGAGATTTTCTGATGTAATCTGCTGACGTAGAACTCCCCGATCTAATGGTCATTGTCTGATCTCCAAATCTGATGGTCCTTATTCATTTCAGATTTCTGGGCTCCAGGATTTTCATATCTCAAACTTTCAGGAGCGTAACCTCCTCGCATCTTTATATCCGAAGTGAATTTTATTCGTTTGATCAGTATCTTAGATCGACGCCTCGATATTTATGCGATGCAACTTTTCTAGCTTATCCTATCCTTCCACTTGAAATTGATCAGATGACTGACAAAACTTCACATTCTGGGGATTTCAAATCTCAATCTTTCAGGACTGTAAACTCCTCGCATCTTTAGACCCGAACTATACGTTGTTTGTCGATCATGTTCTCAGAACAATGGCTCGATCTTTCTGCATGCTCCTCCTGTCTGGACACTGATCTGATGACCACTGTCGCTTCTCTTCCTGAGCTTGTGATGTATTCCAACTTAGAAGGGTTTTCTAAGTATTCAAAGGTTTCGGCCTTTGAACCTTCTCCTGCCATCATTGTTGTTGTTCTTCCTTGCTTTCCTGTTTGCCATCGTTGTTCTTACCATCAATGACAAGCACACTCTCAACTGTAAACATGCCAACAAAATGAAGATACAAGCCCAAATATATGATGGAAAAACAATTTAGGCTTGTTGTCCCTTATTGTAGCAGTTAGTAGTACTATATATCAACAATGAAAATGATAATGAATGCTGCAAACAAGTCGCTAAAAGTCTAGTTGAAAGAGCAAAAGATAAACTAGAAACAACTAGATCAACTCAAGTAAAAATAGCATTAGACTTCAACAATGAAACAAGGTTGTTACACAATAGTATTGTAGAGATATTATTCAACCTTATTGACTGTAACAAACAAGTTATTACATCAAGAAAATCATCCACTAAGACTTCCCCAAAATCTACCAAGAGATGTGCTAGGCCTAGTAGGTTATGTGGGCAAAATTTAGGCAACTTTTAGTGGTTGATTTAAGAGTTATTTGAGAAGTTTGATTATGGTTTCTATAGCCTGAATGGATATAGATGAAGTTTTATAACAACAACAAGAATTACTTGAGAAAATATGACGCCCTAGTGGCTTAATCAAGCTTATCGAGAAAAGAATTAAATCCAACTTAGACAACCTTCAAATCATAAAATTTCACGTTAACCAATGAAATATTTTATTTCTCCAATGAAATTATACTAGTTCATTTAGTTATTGGGTTAGGGAGTCAAGTAAATAAAGAGCTAAGCAATGTTATCTCCTTGGGGGTGTAAACCCTCTTACTCCCCAAGGAAAGAAAGTGCTAATCTAGGAGATACTAGGAGGGTGTAAGCCCTTTTACTTCTCCTAGTATAACCTAGTGCAACAAATAACTTATAGACAAAAATGATAGATAATGTTGGGCTTGTAAATCCTTATACTCCCCAAGAAATCTAACAAATCGAACTTGTGACCAAGCAATGAAGCATCAACAAGACAAATCTTTACCTAGTTCAAGAAATGGCAAGATAAACCTCTGCTTACTAAGATACATCCACCACAGATGCCAAAGAAAACCTCCAAAAAGGGTAGCTCACTAATTCTTCCACCAATAGCATAAAGAGACCAAGATAAAAATCAGAAGAGGGAGAAAGTTGCCCAAGGAGGGCGCAAATTTCAGCCAAATACTTCTCACAATGGAAGAGTTATGTTATGGAATGATAGTCACATGATCTCTATTTATATAAAATGTCTAAAACATAGTTTGTCCACTTAATTAGGGTAAAACATAAGACAAGGGGTCAACAACCCTTATCTTACCTCTTCAACAAAACAATAACATTTAATTTACACTTTTTGCACATTAGAAACCCTAAAATAAGATGATGTCACCCCTTTAGGGCAACATTCTGGCATATTTAGCAAATCGTTGGAGTTGGGGATGGAACGTTTGGCCTCCAAAGGCCTTTTCCTCATGTGCTATATCCTTTTCCCACAAGTCAACATGTTCTCTCCATCAAATAATTCCAAGTGTCAATGAAAAATAACTCCATCACAACCAACCCTAGCCCTAGGTGACATCAAGCCCCAAAGAGTGATGTTTTGCCTCTSCTAGGAAAATCATTTGGGAAATTGGGGCTAGGTAAGGGCATCCATGATGTCTTCTATGCCTCCAAGGTCAATTAATCATGATCTAACATGTGGGCCCTTGGCATCCAACCTGTGGGCTTCAAGCCCCATGGAATCTCAATCTAGGCTTGTTCCTCCAAAATTGTCCACCAACAAGGTCCTGCAAAACAAATAGGCATGCCCTCCAAGGATCTAAACTCAAAATATCATGGCAAGTGAAAACCACATCTAATAAAAAAGGCACCTAAACATGTGCATCAAAACTACCTCATCAAATTAAACAAATTCTCCTAGACCTTATACAATTGACCAAGTTTAGGTATGGGAGGGGTGCCATAAAATTCTTATTGGGTAGACTAGAACCCTGGAGTACGGGATGCTCCTAAGGATGCCCCTTCAAGGTCATGTAGTGAATGATGAGGTGGATAGGGTTTTAGACTTCATAGGTCAATGATTTTCATGACATACAAGGGCTTGAATTATCTCATTTATGGGTGCCTTTGTAAGGGTGTGCTGCACCTTCTTCCTCAATGTAACCTTTTTCCAAGCCCATTTATTGCCATTTATTAATTAATCAATGATCCAAACACATGTGCAATCCCAATAGTGAATCGATTAGCTTGGGGGGCAGTAACACAGTGTCACTTGAAAGAAGAGGTCCACAAAGTGCCATAGGGGTAACCATGTAAAGCGTTGTAATGCACTTGTGTTAGTCTTATATTCAAGAAGGATATTTATTATGTGTTGGATATTGTGTAGGTCTTCAATTATTTTAAGAGAAGCAACTCATCGTTCTCAAGACCTGTCTGAGTGAGAATCTAGAAGGTTTATATTTTAGGCTCTTATCTTTTTCTAGCAACCATCCCCATGGGCCTTTATCCCCTTCTTCCCATGAAATTAGGTACAGGCCCTTCTTGGGTCATTAAAGTTAAAGGGCCTAGAAGAGGGCAATATGATGGGAGTGTAATGAGCATAAAGTGGTAAGTATGGTCGGAATTGGTAAGATAACCTCTCAAGGGATCCCTAGTTTCAACCCTTCCCCAAAAGTTGGTCACTTACTAGGAAGTCTATGACACTCACCAAGGTGAAACAAGGTCAAAAGCATAATGTCCAAGCAAGTGTTCTATAATCAAAAGAAAATAAAATACAACATGTTTAAATGCCTCAAATATTAGGGTTATTACTTGCCACAATACCTAACTTGTATCGCATGGAGCAAGACCCATGTGTCGTCCAGAAGCTAGCTAGTGTGGTGGATGCGTCAACAATGGAACCAAATTATGGTGATAGAGCGAGCTTCCATATGTGCAAGTGAAAACTACTAGTCATGTGGTCTCTCGACACTCCATATTTGCAACCTAAGGGCCTCGAGACATGGTCTCCTTAGTTATCCCACAAAATGGGGATAACAGGACCACCTGGAGGTCTCATGCTCGCAAGAGTCGAGCACCGTGGTTAGTGCTGCAACTAGAGGTTGAATAAGGTAGTCAACGATGCAAATAGTTCTCCCTTTCTTATATTTAATGTTGAGGTGAAACTGTTGGAATTATGTGGACCACTTTTAATGGCGATCGTTCTGTAATTTGCCTTGTGTCTGCATGAGCTGCATAGGCTTGTGATATGTATGGATGATTGTGCCCTTCCCTATAATGTAATGTGTAATATCCCTAAGGCCGAACCCAATTGTAAATGTAAATACAAATGTACTTAAGCTGGTGTGTTATTTTGATATAATTTTGGATGCACCTTTCATGGCATAATGCGCGCATGTACTGTGCAGTAAAATGAGGAAATGTGCACATTCCAGGATACTGCACGCAACATCTTAAGTGTGCGCGATGTTGAGGCCAGAGAGATTTTGTGTATAAGATATGTTTTATAGGCTTGTGAGCTAGTTATTATAAGCTAGGCTGCTTATGTATTGATTAGGCTGGAGAGCCTAGATGTTAAATGGCTAGTGCTCCTGTTTTTGTACATGTTTCATATTTAATATAAAATACATCGTTGCGCGTAGACTGACCACGATAAAAGAGATCAGAAACTAAACTCCACTAGTTAGGGAAAGGGAGGGGCTAAGTTAAGGAAAGGGGCTAATCTAGGCAAGCTTAAGCCAGAAAGGAATATTATATTAATATTTATTTAATCATAAAGTATGGATAATTATTTTATCCTAAGTTCCAAAGTTGCGGACAAGTGAGCCAAAGTAGCTCCCAACATGACAAGTGTCAAGTTGGAAGCATGAATACATATTGTTGGGACTTAGCTCATTTTCACACTTTCCCCATCATTCAGACCATCATATTTTCCATGATTCCTTCCCTCATTTAGCCATGATTCCATGACCATTTTTCACTCACACAATCAGTTATCCTCCATACTTTCTGTCACTATACGGAGCTTGTATCCATGGCCAAAGAGGTTGGTGTAGCGGGTTAGTTGGGACGCTGGACTGAAGAAGCGGGTTGTCAGGCCCATGGGATACTGAAGAAGCGGGTTGTCAGGCCTGTGGGATATTGAAGAGGCGGGTTGTCAGGCCCATGAGAAATTCTCTGGGAGAGAGAATTGCTGGGAATTGACTTACTGAAGGTGCTGAACTGCAGCTACAGAGATTTGAGACTTCCTGTTCGGCCTGTTGCTGAAGCCCTGGAAGGGAAGTGGGATAGCCGAGGGACTGTTGAGCAGAGAAAGGGCACACTTCCTTGGGTGGGACAGGTATGTGGGGAATGAGGGAGTGTAGGTTGTTAGTTGAGTGAGCACCTAATACAGAGTCTTTCCTATTGTCCAAGAGCCTTTAGCCTGGTTAGGAATCCCTTTGTCCGGGTGGAGTTTAGTCCTAGCTCGGGGGTGACTCAATGTTGAGAGTGATGAACAATGTGGTCTAAGTCTGGGAGGTTCATGGACTGTCTGCACACAGTTGGTGACATTATTACCAAGATAAGTGCCTTTTGGGTGATAAAATTACATGTTGCATTATCATTTACGTGTTCAATTTTATGGGTTTATCTTATGCATGGTTATGACTGTCTGTATATTTGTGGGTATTTCTTGTATATGCTACATGTGTATGTTTACAATGATTTTAGTGTGAATCTGTGTATTTATAGATATATTTGTATGCCTACGTTTTACATATAATGCTTCCGCAAGAGTTCTCTGTGTGGATATGTTTAAATCACATGTAAATAGAAATTTATGTGACATAGCTCAGTTTGGATGCTGAGTATGTTACAATATGTCCCACATAGAGAATGTATGTTTTCTCTGGTGTAGTGTGGCTCGACATGGATGGTTGGGGATGTTACAGAATGGTTTCAGAGATAAGTAAAGCGTTTGAGCGATGGCATTTCCCAGCCTATGGGTGGTTGGGGATGTTACATAATGCTTCCATTGACGACATGCTTGTACAATGGAACAAATCTCTTCTCCATAGGTGGGATACTTATGGACAATATATAAGAGTGTCTCACTATGATAGTCCACTGGATGATTGTGCTAAGTAAGAACGACATCGATAATGTAGTTTGAAGCATCTGTCTCAATATCAAAAGGTTGTTGTAGATCGGGTAAGGTGAGCACTGGGGCTGAGCATAAATCATGTTTCATATCATCATATGCTTTCTGTTGTGACCTGGCCCACACAAATTTGGTGTTGCAACCACCCTTGGTCACTTAGATGATGGACCATGCAAAATGAGAGAACCCCAACACAAATATGTGATATAAGTTGGCAAGGCCTAAGAAGCTCCACAACTTGGTTAGTGTTGTTAGGGCTAGGCAATCATAGATGACTTGGATCTTGGTTGGATCTACATTCACACCATGTGCATCTACAATGTATTTGAGGTATTGGTCCAAGTTCATGTTGAAGGAGAATTTCTCTAAGTTAGCACATATCTTGTGTTGCCGCATAGTGTGGAGGACCTACTAAATGTGGTGAAAGTGTTATCCTCCAACTCTCATTGAAGACGAGGATGTCATCCAAATATACAAACATAAAAGAATTGGTGAAAGGTTTTAAGAAGTTGTCCATCAACCCCATGAAAGTTGTTGGTGTAGATTTTAAGATTGTACAATAATTTATTGCAAATAGATTTTCAATAAAAGAACAAAAAATATACAATGGAAAATACACACATTACATAGAGATTTTTCCCCTGGAACCCAAACTGGGAAAATCAACATATTCTATATTCATTCATATTGATACATTGTTTACAATACAATATACACATAGGATCCAGCGACATCCAAAACCTTAACCCAATGACCTAGATTAGTCAACAACCCTAATTCCTTAATCGAAAATAGAAAACCATCGGCAAAAACCATGTGCCAAAAAACTGCCCAACAATGGACACCAAAATTGAGGCAACGAAAAATGAGGAAAAAAACATAACACATACCCAACATTCTCCCACTTGTTGTTTTCTTTGCATATAGGGCGTTACAAGGTTACATAGTCAACAATCCAGGGAAACAATGCCCATGGATCCTCTACATCAAGAGAACTTCTCAGTGCTCACAGATTTTGTTAATGAATCTGCAACATTCTTCAAAGTGTCCACCTTCGTCAACAACACTTTCTTTTCTTCAACCATGTCTCTCACAAAGTGATATTGAATATCAATATGCTTTGTCTTTGAATGATAAGTTGGGTTCTTTTCCAGAAAAATTGCACTATGACTTTCAAAATCTATCCTTACAACTTGTTGTACCAACCCAATACCTAAACACAATCTTTGTAACCATATTGCTTCCTTACTTGCATGAGTGGTTTCCATGTATTCAACTTTTGTAGTTGAAAGTGCCATTACATCTTGTCTTTTGCTCATCCAACTGATTGCTCCCCCAAACAGATTAAACACATACCCACTTGTAGATCTCCTACGATCTAGATCTATAGTCCAGTCTGCATCCACAAAGCCATGTATGTCCAATACTCTGTCCAAACCTAGTTTTACTTGGTAGCACAATCCATAGCTAGCAGTGGCACACAAATACCTAAAAACCGTTTTTACTGTTGTTCAATGCTCCTTCCATGGTTTTGACATATACCTGCTCAAAACTCCCACTGCATGTGTAATGTTCGGTCTAGTACAGACCATTGCATGCATCAAACTACCAACTACACTCGCATATGGAATACGAGACATGTCCTCCTCCTCTTCCCATGTCTTGGGACACTGATCCACATATAACTTTACACCAACAAGAATAGGGACCTTGACCGGTTTACATTCCTGCATATTAAACCTCTGCAATATTGTCTCGACATGTTTTCTCTGATTTA
>ML802489.1:55592-67712 GCA_009831015.1 Picea engelmannii
TGATCACTAATTAATTTAAAATACACACAATGATCCTCTTTGCTTCTTGTGAAGCCAAGTCCCAACATATAAGTATCAAATTTTTGATACCACATCCTTGGTGATTGTTTTAAACCATACAGAGACTTTTTCATCTTGCATACTAGCTCCTTCTTTCCCTTCACAACAAAGCCTTCTGGTTGCTTCATATAGATTTCTTCTTCCAGATCCCCATGTAGGAATGTTGTCTTCACATCCATCTGTTCTACTTCAAAATCAAATGCAGTAGCAACAGATAACATAAATATTATAGAATTAACTTGGCAACAAGAGAAAAAATCTCACCAAAATCAATTCCTTCAACCTGGGAATAACCCTTTGCTACTAACCGAGCTTTGTATTTCTCCACTTTGCCTTCTCCATTTAGCTTCTTTTTAAATACCCATTTGCTGTCAATGGGCTTTCTTCTAGTCAGTAAATCCACTAGATCCCAACCCTCAGTCTTATCCAAGGCTACCATTTCTTCATCCATGGCCTTTTTCCAGAGAATTCCATCCTCTGAACCCATTGCCTCCCCTACAGTTCTAGGATCATCATCAGTAATAAACAAAGAAAAATTTAAACAGAAATCAGATGGAGTATGACTTTCTGGTAGCCTTCTTTCTCGAACTGATCTCCTCAATACTAGAGTATGAAGATCTTCTTCTTTTGATTCCTATTCTTTTGTAGAGTCTGATTCATCATCCTTTAAATCAAACTCTATTTTCTCTGGTTCTTCCTTACTTTGTAGGACTTCATGTTTAACAAGATCCTTCATTTCTCTAAATACCACATCTCGACTATACACAACCTTCTTAGTTTTTGGGTTCCAAAGCTTATAACCTTTGAGACCATATTTATACCCATTAAACATACACTTTTCAACCTTCTTATCTAACTTACTCTTATTTTCCTTTGGAACATGAACATAGGCATCACAACCAAATACCTTGAGATGTGTAAGAGAAGGTTTCTTACCAATCCATACCTCTTGTGGAGTTTTTTCATCCAACACTGATGGGTGTGATCTGTTGACCAGGTAACATGCAATACCCACTACCTCTACCCAGAATTATTGCCCTAACCCGACACCATTGAGCATGCACCTTGCTTTTTCCATGAATGTCTTGTTCATCCTTTCTGCAACTCCATTCTGTTGAGGTGCATATGGAGTAGTATTCTACCTTTCTATACTGCACTTCTTACAAAATTATTCAAATTCATTCCCGCAGAACTCTCCACCATGATATGTCCTCAACACCTTAATTCTTTTCTCTGTTTGATTCTCAACAAGAGCCTTAAACTCTTCAAACCTCTCAAAGACGTCAAATTTCTTCCTGAGGAAATATATCCAAGTATTCCTCAAGAAGTCATCTATAAATGAGACATAATACACATATTTTCCCAACGATGGAAACGACACAGGACCAAACTCATCATCGTGAACTAGTTGTAAAATTCCTTCTACCCTCATTGCACCAGAGGGGAATCTTACCCGATTCTCCTTCCCATATGCACAATGTTCACAAAAATTAAAATCCAGAGAGAATCTAGCCATACCTTCAACCATACCCTTACCGTGTAGTAGTCGAAGACCCTTCTCTCTGATATGCCCCGGTCTTTGATGCCACAACACAAACTTTTCTCCGGAGACTATAGGTGTTCTTTCTTCTTCAACTTCAATATCAGGAACAATGGAACTATTACACCCATCACTAATAGTGATTCCTTGCAGCTTATACAGAGTTCCAAACCGAAGTCCCTTTAACAACACCATTGCTCCTCGAACCATCCTGGAAGTTTCCTTTTCAAATATTGTTGTTACCCCTACATTGTCCATTTTGCTTACATAAATCAAATTTCTGGCCAAACCTGGGATGTGCAGAACACCGGGTAGTATTCTAATCCTTCCATCTATGAGCCCAGAATTGACTTTTTCTCATCCTATGATTCTGGTTGTCGAGTCATCACCTAGGAAAACATTACCTCCATTATACCTTTCGTATTCATAGAACCACTCCCTGTGGGGAGTCATTTGAAACGATGCACCTGAGTCAACCAACCATGCCTCATGATTTGCATGTGTGCTTAAAGAATCCAAGTACACATCCCCTCGTTCTTCCTTGGAGGTCTTTTCTTATATAGGAGCTTCTTCAGATACCTTCTTTTTCTCAATTTTGGATCTACATTGATTCTTGCAGTGCCCTTCTTTTCCACATCTCCATCATACCTTTACAAACTTTCCAGGAGATTTAGATCTACCCTTAGACTTAGATCTCCCACTTGAGGACTTAGATCTATTTATTATTGGGAGCATCCTCTTGCAAATAATGCATATGTGCTTTGTCCTTCCATGCTCTTCCGTCTCATCTCCTCCGACAACAAGGATGAGATCACTTCATCAAACTTCAAGGCAGTTGTATTACTACCTATGGCCATAACCAGACTATCCCACGAGTCTGGTAAAGAGCATAGTAAATTGATACACTTATCTTTATCTGAAATTTTAATCTCAACATATACTAACTGATTTACCACAGTATTGAAGGCGTTCAAATTCTCTGCCATCAAGTCTCCATCTCTCATCCTCATGTTATACAACTTCTTTCTGAGGAAAAGTTTATTTACTAGGGACTTAGACTGATACAAATTTCCCAACTTATTCCATAAATATTTGGTTGTAGCATCCTTTGACACATTCAGTAATACTGAATCTGAGAGACACAATTGGATAGTGCTCTTCTCCTTTCGATCCAACCTTTTCCAGTCATCTGTTGAAGTTCTTTTAGATGCAATACTTGGATCCACCACGATCCACTGATCTCTGTCCACCAACAGATCTTCCATCTTGAGATTCCACAACCCAAAACTTTTCCCATTAAACTTCTCGATCTCAATTTTCGAACTGCTCGCTATTTCTTTTCACCTGAAAAATTAATACCACAGTTCTCCCAAAGGCATCCCCCTGAAGCCAACAAAGCTATGATACCAAATGTAGATTTTAACCTTGTACACTATTTTACTGCAAATAGATTTTCAATAAAAGAATAGAAAAGATACAATGACAAATACACACATTACACATATATTTTTCCCCTGGAAACCCAAACCAGGAAAACCATCATATTCTATATTCACTCATAGTGATACATTGTTTATGATACAATATACATATAGGAGCCAACGACATCAAAAACTGTAACCCAATGACTTGGATTAGTCAACAACCATAATTCCTTAACCGGAAATAAAAAACCATTGGAAAAAACCATGTGCCGAAAAACCTCCCAACAATGGACATTATAATCGAGGCAACATGAAAAACGAGCCAAAAGACCCCGTCAAACCCCCTTACACATCCGACGCAACGTAGCAGTCACTAAAGCTAGTCGTGTAAAGAATATGACACATACCCAACACTTGGGGAATTCGTCAAGCTAAAGGACATGACCGACCACTCAAAGAGACCATATTTAGACTTGAAAGCAGTCTTCCATACACTATTTTGTTCTATTGGGACCTGATGGTAGCCAAACTTCAGATCAATCTTACCAAAGTACTTGGATCCCTTGAGTTGGTCGAGAAGGTCGTCAATTTGGGGAATTGCATATTGATTCCTGACTGCCATTTTGTTTAGATCTATGTAATCAATACATAGTCACCATGTCCAATCTTTCTTTTGCACAAGCATGATTAAAGTTCTTCAAGGTGAGGAGCTTGGTCAAATGTGCCATTTTTGGAGAATCTCTTGAATCTTGTGCTTGATTTCTTCATTTTCTAGGACATTTTTGATATACTGGCCCATTAGGTAAAGGCACATCGGGGATTAGATAGATTGAATGCTTGACCTGATAGTGTAGAGGCACAAGGTAGGTGAGGTGAAGATGTCTTGGTATTCTTCCATGACATTGTCCACTTGCTTTTGTTGTGTAGAGAAGCCATGTGCAGAGGACATTGATGTGGTTGTGACCTTCTTTTCACTTTGAGAGCGAATCATGAAGATGAAAAATTTCCCAGTCTATGTTATAGTAAGATTTGCCTCACCCTATGCAATCTTGCACATAAGGCCTTTTTCCATTTCCCTATGCAGACTTATCATCCCTGTTTGCAAATCCCAGAGCTAAAAATACATATTTTTACACATGTATGCATCTTGCCTACTATACAACATGCGTATACGCAGGCTGCACCACTACAACCTGCGTACATCATGATTTGTGCAAAAAATGAAAGTTAATGTTGGGTTTCCATGTCGCGATAGGAGATCTATGATCCTGCACCTTCCATATACTGGAAACATTCCAACTTGACCCTACAGTTCCATTTGAAGGCTGTAAATGGGCCAATTCTGAGCTATGGAAAAGAAGAGAAAGAATTCAACTTTGAGAGCAAATTTACTGTGGAGAAATTATTTACTTCATATTGAGTCTGCATCCCTTTGTCCTTTAAGTCTGAACTCAATGTTCAACCCCCAAGATCTTCCCCTATTGATTGCGAACTTCATTGTTTATATTTTATGAGCTTGCCTTTGGTGGAGGATTGAAGTGGTGGAGGCCCAGCTGGAAGGAACTTAGTTTCTCGGTTCATAACCGTGCTGACACATAAGTCTGTAACATTTTCACTTCCGTTGATCATATATTAATAGAAATACTCTTTTCTCGTCCAATTGATATCTTGTAAATATTTGAATTATTATTCGATGGGTGTATTTGTCATGTTTATTAATGAATTATGCTATTGAATGTGCTAACATCATTTATTATCACCATATGCTTGCTTTGCTTGGTTGTTGAGGACTAGTTGCAGGTATATTGCTTTGGGCCAAGTGCTCAACGGTGGACTTCATCGAACATCTAGATGAGGTAGGCCTTTTATCTTGTCTTGCTAGCATATTTGTTTACATAGCATACTTGAGAAGAGAGTTGATTTCTGCAGTCATTTTTGTTTGTTGTGGTTTACCCTAGCCATAGAGAGATTTTCCTCGTAACAGAATTGGCGACCATACTGGGGATTGAATCTTCTTTCTTAGGGTTTGGAGTACTTTTCTCCTTAGATTGCTCTCATTCCTATTGTGTTTCTTGTTGTATCATTACTTGACAGCCTTTGTTCACTCTGGGTCTGAGTTTTTTATCCTTCTCCCTTGCCTGACCTTGTTTTTGAAACATATACATGGTTTTTGGCTTGACAGTCGCATATATACGCGAGCTGTCCCTCTGCAAGCTACGTACATACGCTCTGTTTCCTTGAACAATCACATACATCAAATTTCTTTGCTTGTTAGTTGGGTTTGGTGGTTGTTGGGTGGGATTTGATGTTTGTTGAGCCTTCTTGGGTCTCTGTAGTGACTGTTAAGTGCCTATGGGATGACAGGAGACCTGTCTGTGGTTGAATTTTTGGGCAGAGTCTTTCTCGTCACCTTTTCATTTTGATTTTCCTTGTACATTGGGCTGGGTGTTTTTCTCCTTGGTATTCTGCTTGAGTTATCTCTTTCTATACATAGTAGAGTTTTATATATCAAGCTGTTGTTCAGTCCATGCATTTTCATTTCTCTTATATTGAAAATACAAAAATATTAGGCATTTTGTATTGCTTGGCATTTTTTACCTTTTGAGTCTTGGTCATTAGCTTAGTGCATGTAATGAAAGATTGCATTTTTACTTCAGAATTGTAGAACTGAAATTGAAAATGGCATTTGTTTTTAGAAGCATATCATTCATTGAAAGTTGAAGTTAGGACTTTGCATTATTTTCATATTTACTTTTCTTGCTGAGTCATAACATCATGAGTTTCTCTGCCATACCTTTTTGAGTAGTCATGGCCACTAAAATTAAGGCTATAATTTAAAATTGATTAGTCACGATTCTGTTTTCTAGGATGCACAAACTAGCTTAGGATTTAGTGCCTTGGAATACGATTTTGTGAGTAAACTTCTCTAAGGCAATTAAATCAACACATGTGTCTGACAAAGGGAGTGGAGAAATCCATTGTATAATTGGTAATACTAGGAGGCTCTGCTCACACTGGATTTAATCACGATGTCGCACAAGGTTGGTTGAAGGGCTATCCCCCCGATACCTTCTTAGCGTCAAAGATATTTCTGGGGATCTATTCGTATATGGGGATATTGCTAGTGCCTTTACTTCCATGAGAGGCAGTACTTTCAAGGTTTCAGGCTTTGCTGCCCTGCCCATACAGTAGACCTGACTTACTACTACTCACCTATGCATCGGTTTCTTAGTTTCTTGACTTAGGTGCCACATAGGTTACTTGCAAGGGTTATTCTGCAAGTACCCTGGGTCATATAAGGGTCAGACAACACACAACCTTTATGGATGATTACCTCTCCGGGGGGATCTGTCCGACTCGTTGTTAAGCCCACAAGGGCCCTTATAACTGATTTTGTTACCTCCGACCTTTAGCAGGGAGTCTCAAGCCCCTCTTGGGCGAAACATACTTTCTTTAGGGAGGGAGGCCAATTTCAACCACTTTACCCCATTTGTGTGCATATTGGTCATTTGACTTTTGGATTCCTCTTTGATCACTAGTTGGCCTTAGGATTTATTTTTTGTCTTTAGAGTCTTAAGTCATCGTGGAGTCAGACCAGCGTCCCCGTTGGTCCCGTAGCTTGTTATAGTTACCACCGTATTTTTAGTCTTTGCCTTCTAAAAGGCATAGAGTTATTAGGCATGGTACACACACCTCCATTGTTCAGACTTGTGATTCTACAAGGATGAGTACTCAACCTAGTCTTCAGAACACTGGGAGCCCTTCAACTCCCACACCCACTATAATTAATGCCATCCCTTCGACTCCTATAACCACAATGGTTGTAGTGCCGGAGGCACCTATCATTACTATGGTTCGGCCTATAGAGAATGCTCAATCTCTTGCCTCGAACCCTTTTGGGTCTCTTGGCCACTCATCGGGCTATAATGTTCATTCCATACTTATGGCCTCTAGTCCTTTTTCCTATGGTATGTTGAACTTTACTTCACAATTTTCGAAGGCCATCCCAGTTGCTAGCCCTAATTCTAGCATTGGGATTGGGGGCACTACACCTCCTTATACTCTCTTTTCATTTGATTGTTCTCAAATCCCTCAAATGATTCCTAATATGGGAGGCATTCTTGCTTTTAACCCCAGGTCTAATCCTCTTGCTTCTGGGTGGAACAACCAACCTTGCGGACAAGATTCTACTCAAGTTTCATCCTATACCCCTACCTCCTCGGTACCGATTCTGACCAACACCTTTGGCATGGAAAATCCACCTCTATCCTCTGGATTCACACCTGGAGGAGGTCAGTTTCATGCTTTGGGGAACCCCCAACCAGGATCCAATCCAGCTAGGGGCAATTTTTATAATCCCCATCATAACGTTCCTACTGGAATGATTCCAAACCAACCTTTTATGAATCAACCTAGAGGAGGGATTACAATCCCTGATAGGGCCATGATGCTTACCAGAACCCTGGATGGGCTACAATTCCTCAAACACAATCTTTCTAGGGAGCTTGGGGCTAGATGCCCCAACATCGTCTCCCTTTTCTAGCCACGCACAATCTGCTAGACTTGTCTAAGTTGATGAATGACCCTATGATTCACGATCCTACATGGCCCCCCATCCCCGCCAAGCTTCCTTCAAACATTCCAAAATTTGAAGGTAAGAATGGCGAGGATCCTGGTGATCACGTTACTACCTTTCACCTATGGTGTTCCTCAAATTCCCTTAATGACAATTCTATTCGGTTAAGATTATTTCAACACACCCTCATTGGAGTTGTTGCGAAATGGTATATTGAGCTACATAGGGGGGCATATGGGACCTTTAGTCAGATGGTGTTGGTCTTCCTTAACCACTTCCAATTGTTGGTTCCTTACGATGTTGGCCTAAAACTTCTTCCAAATTTACACCAGGACACGACCACTCATATCTCGGATCATATCCAGGAGTGGTGTAGACGAAAGAGGTTGATTAAGACCTCCATACCCTCGACCTTTCTTTTAGAATGGTTCCTTAAGTATTTGGACCCTCCTATCTCAAAGGATGTTGCTACATTTGGGGTTACCACTGAGGAAGAAGTGATCTTTAAATCCCAATAGTTAGATTTGATATATGCTCAGTCTGGGATGTTATACCACATTCTTCCGGATGTACCATGGTCTACTTATGACCTTAGACAAAAGCCCGAACCTCATGCCGATGGCATTGTAGGCTCCACCAATGTAAAATCCCCAGACTCGATGACAAGACATTTGAAAGAGTTGTTTCTAAACCAGTTTGCAGAAGGGCCCATTTTGTCTGTGTCTTCCAACCCCACTCAGTCGACGGATGTACAATCTGTTCAATCGTCGACAGGCCCTAGTGGTAACCAACATCCAGGCGGGAATAAAAAGAAAGGACAAAATAATTGTAAGGGTGGGAAAAAAATAATAAACCCAAGGACAATGGTAATAATGAGAAGATGAATAATAATTCTAGAGAGGGAAAGAGAGAAAGATGTAAGGTGGAATTTCCCTGTAAGCTTTGTACAGACGACGACCTTACTCATTTATGCCCCAAAGTTGCGGAAGCTTCCAGGCTATTATCTCTACCACCCGCTGTGCTGACGAATTCATTTCCAAATAACCAACACATGGCCTCAAGTTCCTCAAATGCTGGAAATGTGACTGGTGGGAGTCAAAACCCATCGTTGCAAGACGATGACTGTTTGTGTATTAATATGGTCGATATGAAAGTTAATGTAGCCACTCGATCTCGAGATTATATCTCTTTATAAGCTATACCTGGTCTATAATCTCCTCCTACTTCTCTGGAGATGACTTTACATATTGAAAAACTGGAGCCACCGCCTTATATTTTGAAAGGAGTACTCAAGCGCTCTACCCACAATCCAAATGTTACAGTCGCCCAAAACTACTCTATTGTTGAGGACCTGGGTCAAACCTCTTGTGCGATGTCAGCTTTGGAGGTACTCCAGATGTGTCCTTCACAAAGGAATGCCTTACTATCTACGTTATGAGCTCTAGAACCCAGTGGCTCAAAAGTTAACAAGTTTGACGTCACAGATGTGAAGCTTCGCTTGCCTTACCATGTGGCATTCCAAATCCATGTGGGGTACTCAAAGTATACCATCATACGTGCAGTTATTGATGAAGGCGCTGCTACATGTGTGATGTCCCTGATTTGTTGGAAAGCACTCAGTTCTCCAACTCTTTCTAAATCATCGAACATGTTGACTTATTTTGACGATCATTCCTTCTGCCCTCATGATATTCTTCCTACCTTTCCAGTCTAGTTAGGTGGGAAGATGGTAGAGGTGGAGGTGGAGGTAGTTGATGTGCCTCTCGATTATAACTTGTTACTAGGACGCAATTGGACCTATGTTATGGTCGTCATCCTATCGTTCATCTTCCGTACTCTTTCTTTCCCTCATGAAGGGAAGATCACGACGATCGACCAGTTATCCTTTATGTATGCTAGTCCCAATGCATCTATTGGACCGTCGATCCCTGTGATAGAAAATTCTCAGCCGGCAACTGATAATGTCAGTGTTGGATTGCATTCTTCCCTTATGGGTACTTTTGACTTCATGACACCGATTCACCACATTTATGCCATGTCCAGTAGGCCCGTTTCGATAAGGAGGTCCATTCCTTTCCGCACATCCTATTTTAGTGATCTGTGGACCCTATCTTCCCCGACTTAATCTTGTGAAGGTTAGTCACATGCTGGAATGGCCATGCCACTATCGGTAGTGGAGATTGCATATCAAGTTGTTATTGACTCTTCTGCCGATCCCAATCCTGTTACCTCGCCGACGGACGAGGAGGATCCCGTTCTTAGGCCCATGTGGGCCACTTCATTGTCTTATTCACATGATTGCCTCGATGAGACTTTGCCTTTGGATGAAGATAACATCGAATCCATGAATGGTTCTAACAAACCTTGGGACAATATGCATCACCGCTCTTATTTTCTCCCAGAGCTTGAAAGAATCGAACAAGATGACTTTCGATATACTTTGAGTGAGATATCCGGTCACATCGTAGTTCCACTTGATATGCATGACATTTATGCTGAAGGAAATATGGCAAGTATTTCTCCTACTGTCATTATTGATATCTCTCGTACCCCTGGCAAGATTGAAAACATACATATCGGTATAGATTATTCGCCAGAGGAAATCTTGATCTACACTGAACTCTTTAAGGAATTCCAAGATGTATTTGCTTGGTCATACGAAGAGATGCCAAAAATAGACCCTCATATTGTCGAGCATGAGATTATAACTTATGCGGATGCTAAACCTGTTCGGCAACATCTTAGAGTTGTCAATTCCCGGAAGGCCCATGCTATTAAGGCAGAGGTAGAGAAGCTACTTAATGCTTGTGTCATCTACCCGGTTCCCTTGACTGAATAGGAATCCAATCTCGTTCCTATGAATAAGAAGCAAGGAACTATCCATGTATGTATGGACTTTCATGATCCAAACAAAGCTTGTCCTAAAGACAACTTCCTGACACCTTTCATCGATCAAATTCTCGACGAGTGTGTGGGAAGCAAAGTATTTTCTTTTATGGATGTATTTTCAGGGTATAACCAAATTCAAATTAAACTTGAGGAGCAACACAAGACGACATTTATTTGTCCTTGGGGTACTTTCGCATATCGAAAAATGCCTTTTGGCCTTAAAAACGTCGGAGCAACCTTCCAACGTGCCATGAACTTTGCTTTTCACGATCTTAAGCATATAGTTGAAGCTTATCTTGACGATCTTGCTGCTCAGTCTCGTAAGAGAGCAGATCACGCTATGCGCCTTCGGCTTGTTTTTGAAAGATGTCATTACTATAGAATCCGGTTGAACCCTCACAAGTACATCTTTTGCGTTAGGTCTGGTCGTCTTTTTGGATTTCTAGTTTCTGAGACTGAGATCATGGTAGATCCATTAAAGGTTGAGGCAATACTTCAATTCCCCCCCGTGCACTATTAGACAACTTCAAGGTTTACAGGGGAAAACTAAATTTCTACGTCGGTTTATAGTAAATTATGCTAATATCACTAAGGGTTTCATGCATCTTTTGAAGAAGGACACCCCTTTTATCTGGGATGAGCGAGCCCAGGAGTCCTTCTATGCTTTGAAGAAAGCCTTGGTATCGACGCCTCTACTGAAGTCTCCTAACTATAGCAGGGATTACTTGCTTTATATCACCGCGTATGAGGAGACGATTGGTATGGTTTTGGTTCAGGAGGATGATGAGCTCCATGAGCACATCATCTACTATCTTAGTCGAAACTTAGTCTGTCCTGAACTTAATTATTCTCACATTGAAAAGCTAGCTTTGGCTTCCGTTCACATAGTTCAGCTTTTACGTCATTATATATTAATTTGCAAGACTATTGTGGTTACTGATGTCAATCCATTTCAACACGTCCTTACCAGGCGTATCATAGGGGAAAAATATAATAAATGGATTGTCATTTTACAAGAGTTTGATCTCGATTTCGCTTCTGTGAAATTGTAATGCCCAGAAATATATATCTAAACATTGTTATCCTCACAAGCAATTATTTCTTAACTAAAACAATATCTATTCAACATAATATCGATCTTCATACCAACAACTTCAGTAATTTAGATTCATCAAATATTAACGAATTCATATCAGAATAAATAAATGCATAATTCAACAGGGTACTTGGTTCTGATGCTATTTTCGTTGCCAGCTGCCTTGTTGCTGCTACTCTCCTGCTACCTGCTACACAGCCTAGTCCTGTTGCAAACACAGAAAAATTGCCCAAAACTATTGTCCACCCTGCCAACTAGGAAAACAACCTAGCTCCAGGATATCTACAAATATCCTGGCTCTCTGAGCCCAACACCTCTAGCAACCCCGGTCCACTGTGTCAATCCCAACGCAAAATTCCTCCCTGGTCCAACACTTAGAGTTCTCCCCCAAAAAAATCATGGCCTCCTTCCCCTCGAATGATCCCTCCTCCAAACTCCTTTCCCCCCCTTATTCCTCCTTCACCGCCTTCCCTTCATTAACTCCCCCACCAAATACCTTATCGCCTTATTAAATACCTTATCCATTCATTTAAAT